>JAMKCH010001557.1:0-162017 GCA_023653785.1 Ophioderma brevispina
ATGTAAATGAATTTCCTAGTAGGCAAATACCATGCCCTTAATTCTTAAAATAATTGGAACCAGAGGACTTTGTACTGCTACATGAGGCAACCAACCAACTCTGTGCGTGACTGTGATATTCTGCCACACATTTGCTTGCTGCACATATGCTAGGGTAACTTGCAATGTTGTGGCTTTTATCCACTCCGACTTTATACCATCTTCGATGGAAAAAACAGCGACAAAATATCGCTAAAGAGTTGGCGCTATTCCATGCTTGCTGACGGAGCGCAGACGATGGCGGCCAAAACTCGCCTAAATGAATTGAAATTTATTACAGCAACACAGACTGCAAACAACAAACCGATTTGGGTGCTTTGATGTGGTCCAGTGTAGCAGGAGATGTAATCCTTCGGACTCATAGTCCACCTGCAGCAGTGCAAGGTGAATAATTCGTTGGTGTAGTGTATGTTGGTAACTGTTTCATTTTAATTGGTTACTGTTTCATTCAAGCCTTGGCTCCAGCGTCCGAATTAAGGGCAAAAGTAGACAACCACGTTGCAATTTTTGGTTGTCCGCCAAAATTGTTGGTTGTCCGTATTTTGAAACAACTTTTTGTCTATAATATACATGAAGTGAAATGATAATCTTTCTGGTGCCCCTGCGCCAGGTTAAATTTTATGTTTGTCCATCGGACAACTGAAGTATCATTTTTGGTTGTCCGGTGCCCAATTTGGTTGTCCCGGGCGAACGGACAACCGCTATTTCGAACGCTGGCTCATACACCTGTTCCGAAATGGTCGTTCGTTCGTGCGTGCAAGTCCAAAAATCACAGTGGAAGATCCGTCTTTAACCAGCTGATAGTTTCATCATCCAGGTTGATCAGGCCTGGAATCCCTCTTGGGGACTTGTAGACCTCACAGTCATCTATGATGTGGCTAATGGTTTGTGGCTCTCCACAATCGCAGTTTGGTGAAAGTTCAACTCCGATCTTGTGAAGGAAGCTCCCTGCGCGACCAACGCCAGCTCCGAGTCCGCCGAGGCTGACCCACGCCTTCCCACCAAGGCCACAGCCCCCGGGCCCGTCAGACGGGCTGCCCACACACTGCCTCAGGTTCAAAGCAGAGGATGACCATTGCTCATACCATCCGTCACCGATCCAGGATGATCGACAGGGACACCGCGACCGCAGCGTCACGGACTGGGCAGCAAAGTGACTCCGCGGAATTCTCCGATCCCCAAAGGGTGCCGGCGGAGGGATCAGGCCACCAGGTTCATCACATTTCCTGGCGAGCTTGATCGTCCGAAGGCTCCTCCTAAGGTTTGCAGAAGCCACGCCAGACAGGACCGGAAGACATTCCACAGGCGTCGCCAAAAGACAACCACTATAGTAGATTCAACCCATCGTGTCACCTCTAGTACTTTCCCAAAGGTATGGGCATTGAATGAGGGGCATGTGCTGTGGGTGGAAATTAAAATTCCACGTAGTCCGATAGGAGAGAAAAATCGATGCTATGCTTAATAAAAGCATTCAAGTCAACGTAAGCGCATTATAGCTACATGAAAACATTCTGACTAATCGTATTTGCTTCAGTGGTATTGTGTAAAATTGACGTCAACATGAAAGGCCAGATTCTAGTTCTTTCATGAAACAGGTGAATCGGGCCACATATTTTCTTTTTCTGCCTCCTCTCCCAACTAATCGACGCTGTCCAAAACTTTTCCTCCGGTGACACGATGGGTTGAATCTACTATAACAAGTCTCATTGCATCATTCAGAACGACATCAATCTTGTGTGAATATACACTGTGGCGCCATACTGGTGCAGCGTATTCAGCAGTGGAGTATGCCCAGGCAAACGTAATGCATACATATACCCAAAAAAAAAAGATAAACACATTCACATAACATGAACTATCACACAAGTCACGCACAAGACGGTTCTAAAAACATTATTTGTAAGAAGAAATAATTTTATAACATATAATTGGACCTGTTGTTCTATAATTGTTTTCGCAAAATACCTTTTTAAATTCTTGTTTGATTATAGTTACTATTGTTTTTTTGTGTTTCATGGGTTTGTACGGTGTACCATCGACGCCAAAAAAATAATAAAAATAAAAATGAAAAAAAAAATAAAATAATGAAAATTAAAAAAAAAATCTTTTTTTTTAAATTTGATTTTTTTTAATTTTGTTTTTTTTTTTTTTTTTTTTTTTTTTTTTTTTTTTTTTTTTTTTTTTTTTTTTTTTTTTTTTTTTTTTTTTTTTTTTTTTTTTTTTTTTTTTTTTTTTTTTTTTTTTTTTTTTTTTTTTTTTTTTTTTTTTTTTTTTTTTTTTTTTTTTTTTTTTTTTTTTTTTTTTTTTTTTTTTTTTTTTTTTTTTTTTTGTACGATAAAAAAAAATGGAAGTGAAAATAAAATTTTCGCTATATAAATGGCTGGGGATACAAATGCCGGGAACCAGCCACGGGAGGAGAGTTACTGGCCGGAGACGAGTCTCTGTTTTGTTCTGCAAAATTGGCCGATCTGAGTTTCCTTGCAGAAGTAGGGCTACCTGGGACTGGAGCAGAACAAGACACTACACATTTCAATCTAACATGTCTTGGTCCTGTCCCGTGAGCAACAATGCACAGACGATAACCTTGCGGAAAGTGAAAGCAGCCATACGCTTCTGTAGCCTGTAAGCTTACACATCTCTATGACTGGATCATATTTGAGAGTCACTGTGTTTGGACACGATAAGACAACTCCCCCAAAATAAGACTACATTGATCATTTTGCTGTTTTTGTTGTGGATTGGCTTAGGAAACGGGGGGGGGGGGGGGCAGGCACCCCGACAATTTTGATTGCTGGGGGGTGGGGGGGGGGGCTCGATACCCTGACCCTGAACCCCCCCCCCCCCCACCACCACCACCACCAATATTTTAAAAAAAGTACAGCGTTTTGTGAATGTCCTTGTTTGGCACCCGTGACGTCATTGTCACCTAACTCACTGAAAAAACTGATGTATGAAGTTTGCCAGGTAGTGTCGGTCAGGGGCTGGCTGGTGCTCTGATAGTGCACTGCCAAGTATTCATTACAACTGGATCCAATACACCAGGTGTTGCCAGAGCCATTTTTCCGGGCCCATGCCCAGGCTAATGCCTAAAATGGTTATACCATATACATTACCTCCCCCTTTTCTTTTCTTTTTTTAAATTTAAAAAAAGTGTTTTATTGTTTTTTTGTGGTTTTTTAATTTTCCCCGAAAAACAAAATCAAATGTAAGGACTCTTATTTCAATTTCAATGGGACACTAACATGGAATAATTTAGCTAATTAAATGTACACCTCCATTTTGTCAGTTTTATAATGACGTCATAGTGACGTCATAACTGTGAGTTTATACTAATAGAAAGTAATACACCATCTATAACTAAAATTGATATACAAATTTGTTAGTATTGCTTATAGTCATCCATATTAATCATAAGTAGCCATTTTGGTCATTTTACACCTAGTTCTAGGCATTGGCAACCACCCCCCCCCCCCACACACCACCTTCACCTTCCGCAGCCTTCCGACTTGACGGAACCCCCTAGTGGTACATAGGGGTCCATTTTTTTTTGGGCTAAAAGACCGCAGAGGATGAAACTTACAATTTCATGAAAGCCATAGAAATATTATAGTCCCGTTCAACCTTTCAAAATGGGGGGGGGGGCATAAGGGGCGCCGATTGCACTTTTCTGACCGGGGCAATTTGGGGCCTTTTTCCATATACAACTGTACTAATACGGTCAGTTTATTGGGGTCTGACGGGGAGGGGGCAATTGGGCAAGGGTTCTGAGCTGGTGAGCACTCGCCCCTCCCTGCCCTGGCTCCTGTTATGCCAATGATACCACCTTTTCCCTGGACAATCACTGTCTGAATGCAGGAGTAGATCAACATCACAATTTGTAATAAATACCCGTCTAGAAAGGACTTTCTGAAACGAATATTGCGCGAATTTAGTTCTGCGACATGCAGTAATACATGAAATACTACAGTATAACGAGCGCCATGCCCCTGCACGGCCAGGGCCATTGCTAAACAGCAGCGAACAAAACAGTCGAACGCTCGTCTCCTCCGTGGCTGGTTTCCGGTTTTGTAATCCCCAGCCATTTTATATAGCGAAATTTTATTTTCCTCACATGCAATTTTTTTTTCCACCACGCCATACCAATGACGCCAAAAAAAATCCATAGTGAAAAAAAAAATTCTAAAAAAAAGAAAAAAATTCTAATAAAAAGAAAAAAAATCTTTAAAAAAATTCTAAAAAAAAATTTACAAAATTCAAAAAAAAAAATTTCAAAATCTAAAAAATTCTAAAAAAAATTCAAAAAAAAAAAAAATCTGATTTTTTTTTAAAAAATCCGAAATTTATTTAATTTCATTTTTTTACTTATTTTTTTTTATTTTTTGCTTATTTTTGGGTTGTCGTCGATGGTACACCAATCACCGTAGATTTGAGATCGAATTGTGAAGAAATTAGTAAATTAGTCCCCATTGTTCACTCGCGCAAAGAATGTCTACGAATGCGCAAGTTCCGAGACCCGCTGCAGTACCGCAAGCTGATCATGATATCGTGATTTTGGACATTTCACGATATGGACGTTTTAAGTTCATCAAAACAAATAAATTTTACCGGGAAGTGGGATATATTTACATTTTGAATACCTAAACAAATTGTATATTATTTTAAATTTCCATCGTGGTTTCCACGATTTAGGATCTTCTTTTTTTGGTTTATTGTTTGGGAAAAGACGAGTAGTCCCAAATTCCCATTAAAAACAGTGCAAATTTGACAAGAGGGTAACTTTACACCGACTTTTACCACCTAACTAAATATCCAATATATTACAAACTATACCTTTCTGGATTGATCATGCTCAAATCAACAACTTAACACCAATTTAGTTAAGATCCATGCATTTCGAAAGTTTGGCCCCCTGTACAATGACTAATGAAAAGTTCAACGACCTTTATCATATTTTTCACCCATATCTCTGTAACTGAACATCACAAATATGCTAAAGTATATATTTTCTGATTCCTTATGATAAGACGAATCATTTCAGATACTTTTAGACTAAATTAAACCACTTTATATGACTGATTTGTTTAGATCCAAGATGGCCACCAAACGGACCACTCTGGACAATATTTTGATTTTGATTACATCAAAATTCTTTAAGGATATAGGACAAGATTCTACAAATCATGTTAGAATTCTATTTTAAGGGGGTGCATGGGAACCCGGTTTGTAGAGCCTTATACCTATCGACGAAAAGCTACGAAAAGTATTTTGATGTTAGAGAGACACTTGTTTTTCTTTCAGTAGTTACCTCGATTGGGTCTGAACCTATTGGACCTATAGTTGGAAAATTGAGCATTTTTATCGGGTGGTGCTTACTGACATGCCTCAGTAACACGAAAAGTGTCGCAGTGCAAATTAAAAACACTTCCATTGATCCACTCGTCAAAATATTTTTCCAACCGAAAAATGGTTCGAAAAGGAAGAAAACAGCCGTATTCAAAATACGTGTCGTAGTGCGTGTCTGTATGACTAAGTATCCAATTTTGTCATTATTAGACTGCTTTTGGTGTCATCATCTACAGGTTAGTCCGGCAGGTATCATAGTCCGGGCTCCATAGACGACAACGGAATAAAGCGTGAAACTAATGTTGCGTTAAGAGTCACCTGAATCGATTACTCTATTGTTGACCATTGTTCCCGGACTGTGAGCCCGGAGGACTATATCTCCTGCCACACCTGTCCTACAATCGCTACGGTCTCGTCTATTGTTAGCCAATAGGGTCATTACATCTCTCTTTTACATGTTACTAACATTTTGCCATGTTACTTTCTGAAATTAAAGGTGGTTGTTCCGATTTATGTGTATTGTGTTCTCTACTTGATATGAGAGCCTGGCACTTGCACATACACCCCATCAAGTACCGTGGGAAACAAACTTGCGGTTTTTGATGGTAGACGCAATAATGCATGTTGCAAAGCCCTATTCAATACTGTGCTAAAAAGTGGTTAACCACTAAAACGGCGTTTTTTTGTTTATATCTTGGGAATGAAATGCAATCGAGGGCTCAAATTTCAGGACGACAATGTGAAAAATATGGCCTTTCATCTAATATCAAAATCGATACTACTTCCGGTAAAATCAGGGGGTCCCAAAGACGATCGGAACACGCCCCTTTAAGTTACTTTCTGAAATGACACTTACACCCCATCAAGTACCGTGGGATACAACCTTGCGGTTTTAATGGTAGACGCAATAATGCATGTTGCAAAGCCCTATTCAATACATTGCTAATATTGATGGTTAACCAACCACTAAAACGGCGGTTTTTTGTTTATATCTTGGGAATGAAATGGAGCTGTGGGCTCAAGTTTCAGGACGACAATGTGAAAAATATGGCCTTTCATCTAATATCAAAATCGATACTACTTCCGGTAAAATCAGGGGGTCCCAAAGACGATCGGAACACGCACCTTTAATCAATTAAATTGAATTTTTTTACAAATACACAAATCATATCGTTAGATATACATGTTAAGATAGAAAATGACATATCTATTTGTAAAGAACATGATTAATTTCATTATTTGACATGTTAATATAAAATTTCGTGTAAATTGTTGATACCAATACGTGTTTGGGATAGTAGGGCCATAAGACGGTCTAATTTTACTTATAAATTTCTCAAATATATGGTGTCGCATAAATAACATTAAAGAATTTTAGCAACGTGTTAGAAAATCTTGATGCACGAAATAAAATGCACCATTTTTTTCTTTATTCAAAGTGTCCAATTATAGCTCGTTAAATTATATCACGTAACTTTCGAATTAAAGTGTTGTTTTAATAAATAACGTGTCATTCCTAATTTTACATGTTTAGTTACTTACGGAATAACATATTTAAAAATGATCATGAAAGAAATGAAATAGGTTATCAAATTTGGATACACCATATAAAATGCACCAACCAAAGTCTTCATGTGTTTCAAATTGCATAACTTTTGCATTAATGTGTTGTTTTAATTAAAGTAACATGTCATTTCTTAGTTTACGTGCAACATTGAAGTAACATGATAATAACGTGTTATAAAACTGTTTTCATGTTCTTTTCTGAGAAATGCATTTTATGTAATATTATTTCACATGTATTTTATGAATTTGATTGATAAATTTCAAGGATATTCAAAATAAGAATGATTTCATTTGGACAATCAATGATACATGCAAGTATGTAATTTCAGAAAGTAAAATGTCAAAATATTCGTAAAAGTGTCAAAATAGAGACGTAATGACCCTATTGGCTAACGATACTCGTCCATTTTCCCATGTCCATGTCTTTCAATTTTTCCAGTCTTGAGAATTTTTAAACACTGGTTTCAATTACGCATTTTTTCTATCTTAGAATCAGGAATGCGTACTTCCCTTACAGCACTTACCGGCGTAAGCACAACCATAGAGGGCACTGTAACTTCCTCTTCGATTCTTTCAGACGGTAATGTCAGCGATTTTATCTCTAGGGGGCGTTTATCATAGCCAAGAAAGCTACTTATAAATGCACTCTGCATCGGATGCACATCGTTAACAAAATGCTGGCATTTAATATCACGTGTATACGGATTGCGAGCTTGCTGCTAGCCTGTTAAATCGTGGCACGAGACGATGTTATTCTATACCGCCGCACGTTAAAATATATGCATGTGTGCTGCTACTGAGCCTGTAAATAACAACATTGAGCTCTTTAAAAGCATTTGGATCTTAACAGTAAGAGCCGCATTAAGTTAATTTACTGCTGATTGTGAACTAATATAACGTTTATGGCAGTAATATATTACTAGGTCGCCAACTGTAGTGATGTATACCGTGCATGTGCCGTCAAATATTGGATTAGATATACACTCTGCTGTTGTATTGACTATTGGAATATCTGCTTGCTTGTAGCTGTTTGGATATTTGCTTATTGCAAAAGCCAACCATCGAAGATGGTTTACTGAAGATAAACACATGAAGTGTACGCACTGTGATAATATCAACCTGCTTTAGTGGCAGGCTACAGCTCATGTATACCGTAGTAAAACTGGCTGAGATCGGTGGCAGCGGGACAGGTTGTTGGGATTCAGGCAGCAGTAATGAGGCGAATACTGCAATATTGCTGCCTGCGTATGTTAAGGCGGAGAGGTCATCTCGTCGCCAAATTTGCCTTCGTCATTTTATTAGCATTACCTGCCTATGTGTTACTTTTAGGCAAGGCACCAAAAGCCGAGTTGACAGCAGGTGAGCCCGGTGTTAACGGGGGTGCACGTGTCCAGGAGGTGGGCGCCATTGTTAACCGGGATTCGGGGCAACAGGAACGTCATTTACCGGCACCCCCTAATAGTAAGTTTTCGCGGCATTCCCAACACAACAACAACAACAACGACCCTCATAATTTTGACCCTAGAGAACTGCCACATCAAAGAAGGAGATCTTTGCAAGATCGGGAAGCAGATACTCCGAAGGTTCCCCCTAAACCAGTCCAATCGACACAACCAATTTTTGAAGCATCCGGAATAAGAGGTAACCATTTTATCAAGAGTTATTTTCCTAATTAATAATGTTTACAGAGAGTGTAAAATTGTGTTTCAAGAGCTAAATAATTTGCTTTTGTTAAATATGTATAAAGTGTTGACAATTTATAATAGAATATAAACTCACATACAATATATACACACACGTACACATGAAGAAAACCTGTAAATTTAGTGAATCCATGGAGTAAATTTACAGGTTTTCTTCTTTATTTACATATTTTGCTCTCCCTAAGGATTGAGCACTCTATGTTAAAAGAATGGAATGCAACCTAGTGTGTGTATAGATCATATATTTATAGATATATATATATATATATATATATATATATATATCGTCGCTGGGCGGGAAAACCTCATATGTGCATTTGACCTTTAAAAGAGCAAACACCTCACATGTAGTAATAAAAACACGGACATGACTAAATCCTCTATGTAACATTTCGGAGAGACACCAAAAACAACACTTAATAATTTTGCTGTAATGCGTGGCACGGAGAAAGGTTCCTTTCTAAATTATTTAGGTAATTATTTACTTTCTCAGCATTCTGCAATAAAGTGGCCATATGATTTACTATCATATTGGCATGAAATTCAATGCTAAAACCCGATGTGACAAAAATGCCAATATGGGGTTTTAGCACGGGGGGCCACCCACCCCACCTTTTTAAATATGAGGTTTTGCATTTGACCTCTGTAGATACATATGGGGTTTTTCCCCGCGACGATTATATATCCCAAATTGTCCAAAAATAGGGGGTTTGGGGTGACAAATTTGCTAAATTATAAAATTAATATGGTATTTGGGTGAAATTTATGCAAAAGATTTTAAAAATAGAGGTCTTTGGGTGACAATTTTCCCCAAAATATACTTTTATAGGGATCTTTGGATGACAGTGGTAAAATTTAAAAACAAAAATGAGGTCATTGGGCAGGGCTGAAACATCACCTCCAAAATGGGAGTGCCCCCACCCGGGCTTCGTTTCCAACAACATTAATAATATTTCATATGATAGAGTTCACATCCTTAAAAACATGTGAGTAGAATTTCACTCCACACAAGCCATGCAGCAAATATTATATTGCAGAGTCTCGTCTGACTATATTCTTCTATCGCTAATGACCCCTTCCTGCCTTCTCAAGCAATACGTAGCACTTGTGTGTACACACGTTGCAGTACCTTCCATTGCATTAAGATCAGTCATCGCAGCGTTGTGAAGGTAAAACGCACGACTGTATTAACAGTATGCCGTAAGCGTTATAAGACTCGGAACCCTGGATATGCGCTATACGAAAACCTCTTATATACCCATACCAGTACCATTAGACCTAGGATAATATTTTTAGTAGAGTATTCATAACATACAGGTGACGAAAGATCATAATGTAGATCGCTTTTTCCAATAATCCATGTGACATGGACATGTTGATGGTATTGAATTGTAGAACACAGCTCACAAGTCAATTTCTTATGCACTAACTAATATTTCCCCTTTCGTGGTTTTGCTCATTTTTAAAGAAAAGGCGAGTGTGGTTATGGAATACGCAATCTGATAATGTCTGATAAGATCATAAAAAGTTAAAAATAATATAACCAAACCAAAGATGACAAAAGGAATTTAGGTTTTCGATTTAGAATTAGAGTGAGGATTACTGTTATAGTTAGAATAAGGGTTTTGCGGTTAGGGTTAAAGGTGCATCTTATTTCAGATGTACCCAAAAAATTGAAAGCTCTGAGTTTTACACTGATGTAATCCTTACCGCCAAACATATCTCAATCTGAAAGAGTTAAGCTTAAAACGTTTTCTTTGGTACACAAATTGTGAAATTTCTTATTAGTATTGGCTCCAATACAAAATTCAGCCTATTATATTGAAACATACGCAATTCAAATTGACCTCTTTTTCACTTATAAGGTATCTCTGTAGCCAAGTAACAAGAAAGATATGAATTCACAGCACATGATCCAATATAC
The DNA here is from genome assembly GCA_023653785.1 of Ophioderma brevispina. Taxonomy (NCBI): domain Eukaryota; kingdom Metazoa; phylum Echinodermata; class Ophiuroidea; order Amphilepidida; family Ophiodermatidae; genus Ophioderma; species Ophioderma brevispina. Next base: position 10,576 of record JAMKCH010001557.1, read on the forward strand.
CTGGTATGCCTTTAATAATGTTAGAGTTGATTAAAGCACGTGTTTAAAAATTAGCTGATGAAACGAAGTAGGATAGGATGGTAATAAACCGTCAGTTCGGTAGGACCAACATGATCCAAAAGTATATTCATATTTTGCTCAACAACCCAACATCATCAAGAGTCACAGCAATTGGTATAATTTTTAACCTGCATCAATAAAATTAACGTATTCTATTTGAAAATAAAAATTGAAATTACCAAATTCGCGAAAACCATATGGACATGATCATTTGCAAACCTTTATTGACTTCAAATTCGATCAAGACCGAATTTGGTTTCCGTTTTTGTACTTTACATAAACTGCTCTTTTTATGGTTAAACTCTTATTATTTGAAATTTGAAAGACTCAATGTGTGCACTGCAAACATTCTAATAACCACGATAACGATGCATTATACGATATATCTAGCCTGCTGATTTTTTTTCTTTTCCAATTTAATATATTAATGACCAGCATTATGGCTATTGAATATCGCATATAGAGTAATTTAGCGTATACTATGAGTTGTCACAGCTGTTGACAAGAATTGTGAATTATTTACCAGCAAACATCGACTTTTATGGATTGCACGACCGTTAATACGGACATGCCTGAATGCAGACCAATTCATCAACGTGGTTAATTATGACGATATTATTATTCTGACATTTGATGGGTGTTGATATAGATAAAAAATTGTCGTGCTAAGGTGAACAGAAAAGTGTAACGGAAATAGCACTAGAAATAAATATAAAACAAATAGATGAATCGGTAGATAGATATTGATAGATAGAGCTAATATACCATTGTCAGTTGACATATACTCGGCTTGTAACACACAGAAAGGTTTTCCCTTTTTATTGCATTTTTTATATTGCAGGTACTAGTAGATACCGTACATGCTCTTTGAAAACCACCTTCATTGTTAAAAGAAGTAAACTATTTCCCGCTATAAATTTATAACGCCATGTGTAAGTCGGTGCTAGAGTTGACTTAAAATGGGGTAAACGACCCTTGTGTTTAAGTGTTTTAATTATTAAATAACACCGGCGTATTGCACAATCGAATACTAATTTTAATACCATATTCACCAATGTTAACGCCATTATGTCCGTAAATCGAGAATGATGTGTCACACTATGTGCAAACAATATGGTTATAGCCACGTATGTTTATTCTTTTCGGTATTTGTGTATAATGAAACATTTCTCGTTGTAATTGTCAGTAATCAACATGGACCTCGCTCTTCGCGTTATCAATACGCGTCTGTCTCGAAGTACTGACAAGTCCTAATAGCGTATCGTATGTCCGATCTCATATTTCAACATAATACAATTTAGCGGTAATAAAGTAGGTCATACATTAAGCATAGAAGTAATACCTAAAAATGAATCATTTCTATTAATTGTGGGGTATCATATAGGAGGCCCTATTAACGTTTGACTACTTGTAAAGAGTTACAATTAATTAACAACTCATGATAGGCTATAACTCGAAATATAGTTCCTACGAAGAAAAAGGGTTATGAACGATCACATTTATCATAGCGGTTAAAGCTTTAAGCACGCATTTTATTTGAATGAATAATACCATGTCAATAAAACGTTAATGTTCAGATCTCTTATCTAGAATGATCTTGTTTAATGAATTTAGGAACGATACCGACTTAATCATCATTATATGTTAATATTGCAATATTTTTATTATTTTTATTTTCATCATGTTTGCATTTTACAGTTTAGTATGACCAAGGCCAAATTTATTGATATTCACCCAACATATAGGTATGATCATTGAACAATAGCACACATGTTACATGTACATAACTACAAACACAGTATTAGAACGAATATTAAAAGCGAAAACAAAATTAGTACTACTTTTAAACTGTCAATCGCTGCACCGTCATTATTTTTAAAGAATTAATCAGTATTCAGAAAATTTCTTCTTCTTCTTATCGTGTCCCAAACACTGTGTTCTCAAATATGATCCAGCCAGAGGACGGGTACACGTCTGGCTGCTTCACTGAATTCCGCAAGGGTTCCTTGTTTTGTGCTGGTTGCTCCAGCAGTGCAGACCCAAGGGTGTTCCATTGTCTGTGGTGTGCTGTTCCACACCACAGTAGTATCCTGGTCTGCTTCCATGTAGTCCCACTTCTGCAATGAACCTTAGATCGGCCAGTTCTGGTTCTCAATCTCATTGAGGCCTCGCCATGTCAGCCCATGAGAGTCAGCTCCAGGTGGTAGATGCTCGCCAGGTTCAATACCGATAGATGTTACTTGGTTGATGGCAAGATTTTCTTTGTCCACAAGGCGACTCTCTTACCTCCTTAGAGACTGTTTCAAGAGTTGGACTTTGCTTAAGAAACTTCTCTAATTTAAGGCGGTTGGGCAGCAGTTATCTGTCCAGACATAGGGTGCCTCACGTTAGATACTTCTAACGGCTCTTGCAGGCTCGCTACGCTTACGACGGATGTCTGGTGGAGCAATGTACAAGTTTTCCTTTGTGTTGGGACGAGGCATCCTGTGATAAGCCGGCAGGAGGCATTTCAATCAGAGAAATTATCAGTGTTATAAGCATCATTATATAGAAAAAAGCGTCCTTCCCCTGAGAGTATAGCTTACATTTCATGATGAAATGGTATTCATTTTCTTTTCCTTGTAAGTCACAAATAGGCAAATCCTGTTTTCAGGAGGGATTTTAAGGTAAGAATAACTACCCTTTTCGATTGTTCGATTTTAAATTGTGTGCGAAGTTTACAAAACGTAGATCTTTGAATACGATTAAATGTTAAACATATTCTCTTTATTAAATGCATGGTTTAAATTGACAGTACGTTCTAAATTTAGTGGGTTTTGTAGAAAGTGAAATACCAGTCCAATACATATTTTGATTTCAAAGAATTTGTAACGTAAGGTCATTGACTGATGATTTGGAAAGAATGTGGGTTTTATCCCACCTTCATATTGTTAATTAAATTTACAAATATATTGAATGCCCTTAGACCAAGAGAAGAAATTACCATAATGAAAGAACTATTTTCAATCAAAGCCTGGATAACAAGGGATACTTCCAAACAAACAATCTTGGTTAAGTTTCACCAATATTTAAAAGAAAGTGTAAGCATCGATATTAACAATGGATGACTACCTAATTCACCTCTGACTGCATTATTCATTACTATTAACTCCTAAAATAAGCTTGCATACTTTACATATATTTTCATAGCTGTTTAGCACATAATCAATAAGTTATCATCTTTTGCCCTTTAAGTAGTATGGGGCCCAAATTTCACACCCATAGGTTAAGATTGGTTTAATGAGTGTAAAAAACAATTTTAAACTACATCTACAGGAACAACTCTTCAAGTTCTCTTATTTTAACGAAGACCGTATTTGCCTTCTTTGAGAACATTAATAGCTGTCGTGAATGACCCTAAGGGTGTAAAAAGAATACCAAGATAACTATATTCATGACATATTTTTAAAGTACATTGCCATCTGAAAATGAAAAAGTATTAAGTAGAATGCCCACTTTAAGTACAACCATAATTTTTGTTTTAATCAATATCACCCATATTTCCACATTGAGCATAAGCTTAATTTTTAGAGCTTTTGAAGACCATTAATTTTGAACTATCCGATATCATAATTATATCATACGCATACTTCGGCATCACTTAGAATTGTTTAGTGTAACTGGATCACATGAATCAATCAAAAATATCAGAAGGTCGCTAAGATAAAACATTGGAAAAACAAGACTAGTACACACCTTGCTTACACCAACTGAGTATGAAAAGATTCAGTATGTTTGGTTGAACACTTTACAGAAAAAGAAACAGAAGAATACATATTCTGAATAAGTTTGATCATATGACCTGCAACTCCAGTCCCTAGCTAATTGTAAACAAGAGCATTTCGCCAAATTGTATCAATGCTGAGAAGAAATCTACAAAACAAACAAGAGTTTTTTTTGGTTTAGAAATGTATCTATTAGCAATAATAGTCTTTTAGAACAATAATGTGATCCTGTGTACGAGAACCTTTCCTAACCAATCTGTTCATGTGGAATAACATTAGAATTACAAAATGCTGTTAATCTGGTTATTAAGAATTAAACAAAATAGCTTACAAAGGTTACTGGAAACAGCTATCCCTCTTTAATTTTTAGGGTTGTTTTTTGTCACCCTTTTTATGAATCCTGATAGAGGGTAACTAATCTCCAATGCTCAGGGAAATTACCGCTTAAGTAAAATTACATGAACATTTTGGCTAAAGTAGGGGCCAGAATTTACTACATTTTTTAACATTTTCATTACGATACCATCAGACCTGGGGCGTTCTTAGTTTTCAAACAAGAAATTGCCTCATAAACCTCATTAATATTGATAGGGAAATCAAGTTCACTAAAGATTTATCTTCATTATTTGTCCCAAAAGAATCAATAAAGTCGTAAAGTCACTATCATTAATCGTGGAATATTACGATTCCTTAAATTTGTTAAATGATTCGCCCACTGATCGGGTGAAATTATGTTATGCTAGCTTGCTTAGTTTTATCACAAAGGTGCTCATCATCCGTTTCCAAAGGTTTTGGGGTCTTTGTTGGATATTGCACGAACTTAATGCGCAAAGTAGCCTTCTTTGATATGGGCGCTTTCTCGGTGCAACATATATCCCAAAAATCGCCCTTTAAAATCGCTCATTTTTCATAGAAAAGTAATTATAACATTTTCTGTTCACCCTAGTATAGCACAAGTATACATTTTCTTAAAGGAAATTTGCACAAGGTATTCCCAAAATGCTACTCTTTTAAAAATAGGGTGAAGTGTATAAAGTTTAAAGCCAGTCAAGATGCAATGTTTACATTTTTTGGGGAAAATTAACTTCACCTAATTTTTTTTTACTATAATACCACATGTCCCAATAAGATACTATATTTGAACTGCTCAGACTAGGAGCTTTTTAATACATATACTTTCCTATCCCCACTGTTATTGTTTTTTCATGTGCATATTTTCGCGACTGATGAAAATTTCCCGTCTAATAGTAAAAATATAATTTAGCATGACAAAATGCACTTTAAATTAATTATGCCTTGTCTATACTAGAAAAAAACCAGAATTTATTCATATGTAACCAAACACCAGAAATCACCGCTATTAACCTTGTACAGATATAATAGTATTGAGACCTCGTGATTCTATACACAATGACATGGCACTAATTGTGCACTCATCCACTGATTCAACAAGTATAGTGGATGGATTTGGATCTTCCGCACGTCAACATTTATCGACATGATACAAACACTTTCTTTTGGTACATAGCTTTCTGGTGACAGGCCTTATAATAGAATCCGTCTGATAACCCGTGAACTGCTTGTATGTGTGTCGTATTCCACACATTGTATTTTCATCAATGTTGAGTATGCCATCTGAATAACAATACTCAAAAGGCCTACACAATGTATGTTTGTTAATTATGCCATTTGTTTAATTAGGTCATTCCTGTTTCCCAATCACCAGTAAATATCTCAATAGAAAAACCAATAAAGAAAAAGAAATGCTAAGTTGCTGAGATCTGACGAACTCTCAACCAGTTTGCTCATCCTCGGAGGCCCAGACCAGGAAAAGAACAATTTTAACAATAATTAACTTTTTTTATCATTCAATAATCATATTGTCCTCAAAACAATTAAATAATTCCAAAAATAGGGTCAATACGTACTTCTGAAATTTTCAGCATTTCCTCTGATATCCTTACGGACGTATAAGTTTCCATACGGGTCCTCCTATCGGGTCCCCGGCTCCCCGATCCATATTTTCTTTTAATATAGCATAATTCCTGAATGCTACATGCTACATGGAATATTTAGATCTCATTTTAAAGCACTCATCAAGAGCTTCAATTTGATTGGTAATTTGCCTAGGTAGGTGTATGTTTAAATGCTTAAAAAATAATACCAAACCGAGAATTTTCGCACAGATGTTCTGGCTCCTTAATGTAAGTGGACCAGTTAAAAACGCATGGCCAGTACAAAGTGCGTTTGTTGAAGTCTACGGCTGTGCTATGTACACACACTACACAGTCATGTCACAAATTGTGCTGTGCACATGAGCTATGAAAAAAACCCTATGGCTTAACAGAAAGTGCATCTTTACTACAGAGGGAATCACGTTAGTAGGGTTAATTAAATTAGGTTGTGCTAAATCAGAAAATCAGAAATAACAAAATTATCAAAAATCATTTTTCCATGTCTGTAACAAGTATATAGGGTCATTCCTTGCCAAAACAGTAAAGTTTTGTTCACCATGCATCATCTTGGATTTTACTCTCTCGCCCCGCTCTGCTCAAAAATATTGTTTGAGATTCCCTAGGTGAGGTCAAAAATCAGAAAATTCATTTCCATCCCGTTTTCGTACAGTTTGGCGACCTTGAGAAAAACCAGGTCAATTTGGTTGGCAGAAGTATGAAGTACCATTTTTACGCTGCAATATCAGCAATTTAAATGAGTTATCAACTTTGTACAAATATACAGCACAAGGTTACTCACTAACTTAGTCTCAAATGCGAAATAACCACCATTTTGATTAAACTCCTTTTATTTTATTTTATTTTGGGGGATTGCAAATGCCGTGACGCAGTGGAATAAAATTTCCCAGGAAGCTAATGAGTTTAAGAGGCTGCTGCAGTGTGAGTAAAATGCTTTAAATGCAAAGCCTACATGCCCATGTTGAATGATTTATCATGTTTATGCAAAACGTTTTTGTACCACCTTTGAATATGGGGAACCCCTAAATTGCTTCGAGCTTAAAAGTCACTAAAATTACTCAAAGTTTGCGGGCACGTTACGCAGCGCGTACTGGAGAACGATTTCTATACCCTATTCAGTGTAAGGTGGAACATGACCCCATTCTTTTGACAATTATATTCTACATATTTTGTCAGAGGAGAGGCACCAAGTTGTGCCAAAATAAACTGTAGCTACTATACTACGTGAATCAAAAAAAAATTGTGCAAGGATTAAAGATGATCTTGACCTTAATGCAATCACTATATCATAGATTTGTTGTTGTTTTTATAAAACACATCTAATATACTTCCAAATGTTGAAAAAATGAGAGAAATCGATTAAATAATAAGCCAGATATGACCAAATTTGTAAGCACACCCCTTTTTTCGCCATTCCTATGGGATTTACACACATTAAACTTGTGTTTGTGAGAATCTACAATATCAATATCATGATGACTTTGTCAAGCTTAATGCTACATTTTCTTGATTATTTCAACTACGGATTAATCAATGAATTTATTTATACCAATGTGCCAACTGATATGACGAATCCAAACACCAATTCACCTGTTGCAGAGCAAGAGAACAAGATCTTCCCATTGTTTATGATACTGCAAAGAGTTTAGTCCCTTTAATTGGCATACCTTGTATCTATACCTGGATTACAGTATTAGTGTTGAAACCCTCTTCATTTACACTTCAGGATAATTGGGTGAGGTTTTGTGTGAACATTAAATTCTTTTTAAAGATCAATGAAGGAAATTATGGCTATTCATAGATCATTTAAACAAAATAACATGGGTCATCATTACTTTCATAATGCTATGCCCCGTATATCGTACATTGACGTATTCTTGCTCAACTGTGTAAATCCCATTGGAATGGAAGGAAAAGGGGTGTGCTTACAAAATTGGTCATATCTGGCTTATTTTTTAATCGTTTTCTTTCATTTTTTTCAACATTTGGAAGTATATTAGATTTGCTTTATTAAAACAATAACAAATCTATGATTCAGTGACTTTATCAAGGTCAAGGTCATCTGCAACCGTTGCACATTTTTTTTTTTGATTCACGTAGTAGTAATCTAATGTTGCATTATAGACCTTGGTCTTCTCTAGTATTATATCAATGTAATTTATCAAAGGGCGTGTTTCATCTTATAGCGAACACACTATAGTATTTTGCACCTGAAAGAAGACACGTTTATGTTCATGTTCAAAAATATCCGATTTGTTTTATAGGCCTACTCTTTGTTTCTTCGCATTTTAATAATTAACGTGTTTCATTATTGATAACGTGTTACATTGGCGACTCCCATAGTACTGCAAAGTTTAAATCTAGAGTTACTGAATTGGATACACAGCAGACTTTCCAAAAGTTCCATGCAGACTTGTCTAGATATAGGGCCTACATGCAGGCGACTTTAAAAACAGTTCCATACAGACTATCCTAGATGTGTTCTAAATGACCACAAACATGTAAAAAACATGTCCTGTATGACATCTCCAAATTTTGCCGAAAAGGATTTTTGGTGTCCCAGGACAAATAATTTGGTGTCCCATGACACAAAAATGGCATTTTAGTGTCCCAGGACACCAAATGGTATTGCACATAATTATACAGCCGGTCTCAAAAGTGGTACAATCAGAAAAAAAAAGTGGTTAAACATGAAATTTCAAAATAAGTCATTCTTAAGTCATTGGCATACTATTAAAGAACAAAGTTTTTTTTTTTTTTTTTTTTGTAAATAATTCAACTGTCTGATGGCCTTCTATTATGTGCTTATCCTTTTACAATGCAGACAATAACTATATAAACTCTTCTCCATTATCATCTTTGCATTCCAATTTCCCTGTCTCATCCTTTACACAATATTAGTATATTAGCTTGGTGACACTATCCTAGATGTGTTCTAAATGACCACAAACATGTAAAAAACATGTCCTGTATGACATCTCCAAATTTTGCCGAAAAGGATTTTTGGTGTCCCAGGACAAATAATTTGGTGTCCCATGACACAAAAATGGCATTTTAGTGTCCCAGGACAACAAATGGTATTGCACATAATTATACAGCCGGTCTCAAAAGTGGTACAATCAGAAAAAAAAAGTGGTTAAACATGAAATTTCAAAATAAGTCATTCTTAAGTCATTGGCATACTATTAAAGAACAAAGAACAGGCTTTCAAATGGTGTTTGTTTCATCTTATTTGCTTTTATCAATCCAGAGATATTTATCAATTTAGTGCGATACATTAAAATCGATTTTGAGCCACTTTTATGCATGGGCAGAGTTGTTTCGCGCAGTTATAGTCTAGTTATGCCGTGCTGTCTTGAAGCTCACAAAAGATTGCAACACTTGAAGGTTAACCAACTGCCAAAAGAAAACAAAGTCTAGTTTTATCGAACAAGTTTAATAGTCAACAAAATCAGTTTAATGATAAATATCTTCTTTTCATAAATACAAATATTTATTCACGGGCAATGACATGGAGCTTTGAAGTATTACAAAATTGGTATCTGTAATATCAATGCCAGAAGGAATGTAATGTTGCGATCAAAATAAACATCCTAATCCAAAGAAATGGTTTAAACATATGGCCACTATCTTGTGCATTTACTAATGTTGAATAAAAATGAATAGGAAGAATCGTATCAAGGGTGTTGGTAGGAATGTGCGTTTCATGAACTGTCTCGAGGTTGCTGAGGTTCATGTTCTCTTCTTGAACAAAACAACAGTATGTCGAATATTATTCACTTTATCTTAAAAACCAGAATTACTGATCATAACTTCAACCATTATGTAACTGTTTTCGTATCTTTGAGTTTTTATGAAGGTAATCCCTTTAAAGAATTAATTCTGTCAAATGTGAATATACTTATGTTTAGACTTATTCTTCCCACGTTTTCACTCAACCAGGAAAGTGGCACAAACTCGATTTGTGTTCCGCAGTGAAATGGGGTTGAAATCTTGATTGAAAACCAGTAACTGAGATGACATAAAAATACTGGAAAACCTGGTTATTTCTCTTGATGTCCAAAACGACTTACTTATGGTGAGAATAATATTGAAAAAACTTGATTTTTGATTGTACCATTTTTTGAGACATGCTATACTTAGTGCGGAACAAAATCAGCAAAATGGCACCATTTACCAAGAAATCTAGCAACATTTAAATGTAAGAAAACAAAAATACAAAACATATTAACCACTTAACTGCATGGGGGGGGGGGGTCCTAGGGACCCATTTGTTTTTCGGCCGGTGTTTTTAACGCGGGAATATATGTGGTTTTATTTTTTGTATTTGTCTAAATTTTAGTTGTGCTTGCATGGTGAAAAAAACATTCAAAGCCATCGAGTCGTTTTGCGTTAATTAGCATGGGTCCCTAGGAGCCCCCCCCCCCCCTTATGGCACACGGAAGTGCCCATGACAAAAATGTGTAAAATCTGTAATATGAGTTAATGTGATTGATGTTTCATAATGCATACACATAGTGACATAAAGAAGTAAATAATAATCAAATAAAATTCTTGGAAAGTATAGGAGGCCAATGGAGCCATAAAATTTTAACAATCGTATAGCAGTTTACTTAGGAACCTATGGTAAATTCTACAAGTAAACCTACAAAAAATTAAAATGGCCCACGAGACATTTCTCTTTGTGCTTAATATGTTAAATATAGGTTCCTGCAGCATTAAAGCAATCATGCATACAAGTCTAGGTGAATCAGTGCTGTAGAAAATGCAGAAACGAATTAGTGTTTTTTCGCACATTGTGACGCAAAATTAAAATCCAGTTTGCTCTTAATGTGCTATCTCTGAATCAATTTTTTTTCAGCTTTAGTTCTTAATGTGCTGGCCTTTGTATCTTATTCCACACATTGTATTTTCATCAATGTTGAGTATGCCATCTGAATAACAATACTCAAAAGGCCTACACAATGTATGTTTGTTAATTATGCCATTTGTTTAATTAGGTCATTCCTGTTTCCCAATCACCAGTAAATATCTCAATAGAAAAACCAATAAAGAAAAAGAAATGCTAAGTTGCTGAGATCTGACGAACTCTCAACCAGTTTGCTCATCCTCGGAGGCCCAGACCAGGAAAAGAACAATTTTAACAATAATTAACTTTTTTTATCATTCAATAATCATATTGTCCTCAAAACAATTAAATAATTCCAAAAATAGGGTCAATACGTACTTCTGAAATTTTCAGCATTTCCTCTGATATCCTTACGGACGTATAAGTTTCCATACGGGTCCTCCTATCGGGTCCCCGGCTCCCCGATCCATATTTTCTTTAATATAGCATAATTCCTGAATGCTACATGCTACATGGAATATTTAGATCTCATTTTAAAGCACTCATCAAGAGCTTCAATTTGATTGTAATTTTGCTAGGTCGGTGTATGTGTAATGCTAAAAAATAATACCAAACCGATAATTTTCGCACAGATGTCTGGCTCCTTAATGTAAGTGGACCAGTTAAAAACGCATGCCGTACAAAGTGCGTTTGTTGAAGTCTACTGCTGTGCTATGTAACACACTACACAGTCCATGTCAACAATTGTCTGTGCAACTGAGCTATGAAAAAACCTATGGCTTAACAAAGTCAATCTTTACTACAAGGTAATCACGTTCGTAGGGTAATAAATTAGTTGTGCAAATCAAGAAAATCAGAAATAACAAAATATCAAAATCATTTTCCATGTATGTAACCAGTATATAGGGGGTCTTCCTTGCAAAACAGTAAAGTATTTGTTCACCATGCATCATCTTGGATTTTACTCTCTCGCCCCGCTCTGCTCAAAAATATTGTTTGAGATTCCCTAGGTGAGGTCAAAATCAGAAAATTCATGTCCCATCCCGTGTTTCGTATCAGTTTGCGACCTTGAAAAAACCAGGTCATTTGGTTGGCAGAAGTAAAATGAAGTACCATTTTTACGCTGCAATAATCAGCAATTTAAATGAGTTATCAACTTTGTACAAATATACAGCACCATGTCCTCACTACCTTAGTCTCAAATGCGAATAACCACCATTTTTGATAAACTCCTTTTATTTTATTTTTATTTGGGGGTTGCAAATGCCGTGACCAGTGGAATAAAAGTCCCAGGGAAGCTAATTAGTTTAAAGGCTGCTGCAGTGATGAGTAAAATGCTTTAAATGCAAAGCCTACATGCCATGTTGAATGATTTATCATGTTTTATGCAAACGTTTTTGTACCACCTTTGAATATGGGGAACCCCTAAATTGCTTCGAGCTTAAAAGTCACTAAAATTACTCAAAGTTTGCGGGCACGTTACGCAGCGCGTACTTGAGAACTATTCTATACCTATTCAGTGTAAGGTGGACATGACCCCTTCTTTTGACACTTATCTTCTACATATTTTTCGAGGAGAGGCACAGTGTGCCAAAATAAACTTTAGCTACTATACACGTGAAATCAAAAAAATTGTGCAAGGATTAAAGATGATCTTGCCCTTAATGCAATCACTATAATCATAGATTTGTTGTTGTTTTAGTAAAACACATCTAATATACTGCCAACTGTTTTTGAAAAAAATGAGAGAAATCGATTAAATAATAAGCCAGATATGACCAAATTTGTAACACACCCCTTTTTTTCGCCATTCCTAGGGATTTACCACATTAACTTGTGTTTGTGAGAATCTACAATATCATATCATGATTGACTTTATCAAGCTTAATGCTACATTTTCTTGATTATTTCAACTACGGATTAATCAATGAATTGTATTTAGCCCAATGTGCCACCTGATATGACGAATCCAAACCAATTCACCTGTTGCGAGCAAGAGAACAAGATCTTCCCTTGTTTATGATACTGCAAAGAGTTTAGTCCCTTTAATTGGCATACCTTGTAATCTATACCTGGATGACAGTATTAGTGTTGAAACCTCTTCATTTTCACTTCAGGATAATTGGGTGCAGGTTTGTGTGAAACATTAAATTTCCTTTTTAGATCATGAAGGAAATTATGGCTATTCAGAGATCATTTTAAACAAAATAACATGGGTCCTCATTACGTTCATAATGCTATGCCCCGTATATCGTACATTGACTTATTCTTGCTCAACTGTGTAATCCCATTGGAATGGAAGGAAAAGGGGTGTGCTTACAAATTGGTCATATCTGGCCTTATTTTTAATCGTTTTCATTTCATTTTTTTCAACAATTTGGACGTAATATTAGATGTGCTTTAGGAAAACATAACAAATCTATGATCAGTTGACTTTATCAAGGTCACGGTCAGCTGCAACCGTTGCACTTTTTTTTTTGATCCCCCACGCGTGTATAATCTAATGATTTTTTTTGCATTTATAGACCTTGGTCTTCTCTAGTATTATATCAATGTATTATCAAAGGTCGTGTTTTCATCTTAATAGGCGAACACCTATAGTATTTTGCACCTGAAAGAAGACACGTTTATGTTCATGTTCAAAAATATCCGATTTGTTTTTTATAGGCAGACTCTTTGTTTCTTCGCATTTTATAATTAAGTGTTGCATTATTGAATAACGTGTTACATTAGCTACTCCCCTTAAGTACTGCAAATTTAAATCATGGTTATGAATTGGATACACAGCAGACTTTCCAAAGTTCCATGCAGAACTTGGTCCTAATTAGGGGCCACATGCCAGGCGACTTTAAACAGTTCCATACCAGACTATATAACCGCTAGGTTATGTGCAGGGGATGTTAGCTCAAATGATGAGTAGAGACACAAAGCTGAGAGGCACTGGTATCGACCCTTACTGTTTTTTTTTTTATTTACTTGTTCCTAGTTGCGCTGACACCAACGTCGCTTGTCACCCTCTAACTCTAATTTAACTAACTGACCACACTTCTGTTACAACTATCTTTATACCTCCTCAAATATTTATACAACCAATCATCGTGAAGGAGGATTATGACCTAATGGGTAGTTTCCACTTTTAACCAATATCTGTTCTCATATTAGCATACTTCACAGACTGGTTGTTATTGGAAATACAGACATTAATAATTAATACAATACAAGAAACTGAATAAACTACAATAGAAGTTTGTACTTCAGTTTAGGATAGACCCATGCCAGTAAGGTAAATAATTCAACTGTCTGATGGCCTTCTATTATGTGCTTATCCTTTTCAATGCAGACAATAACTATATAAACTCTTCTCCATTATCATCTTGCCTTCCAAATTTCCCGGGGTCTCATCCTTTACAACAATATTAGTAATTAGCTTGGTGACATTACCCCCTTCCTTGCAAAACAAAACCTCCGGTTTTTGACTTATTATATTTAACACCAAATGTGTAATGGTCTGCAACTTACATCTCAAAAATTAAGTACTGTATATTCCTAACATTGCAGAAGTACATTACCTATACAATTGTTATACAGAATTTTGAAGTCCTTTTTCCTAAGCACCAACTGAGCGTGTTTCTTTAAAACTCTTAGCAAAACTTACATACATGTATTAATAACATATGCATTATTGTAATTTGTATATCTAACACTTTTCTTTTACAAGTTCATGTACACTATTCTCACTCTGAACCACAGCATCCTTGTCGACTGGTTAAGGGAAACTAAGGAAGCTGTTTGCAACTTTAAAAGTTAATTTTGAATGGTTATCATTTTGTTTTTTGAAATTTTTGGATCATTTATAGTTTCAATAATTGGTCCTTGGCATTTGGCACAAAACCAATAAATTTTTACTGTACATCATAATACTTTTTTTTTTCTTGTCATCTACTTCCTAATGTGTGTGACTTCACAAGTTTATATGCTTACACGGTTTGCGACAGGTGTTATTTGGCCTTTTGCCCTGATGGATACACCCAAATCCGATACTCATTTAACCGTTGCCGCCGCCAGTTTATTGGCCTATACTTGACTGATCAAAATAGGTCTAGCTCATACATGTGATTCATGTCCGAATGCACAGGACTAACACCACAGAATCTATACACATTATTTGTTGACTCCATACAATTCAAAATAACACTATCAAAACTAAATACTGTATGCAACTGATTGAAGTGATTCTCAGATTTTACTGATAGGTAGTTCACACTAGTAATATTATGAATCAAATTTTAGTTACTTTTACCATTGTACACATGAAAATTTAAATTATGCTATTCATCTAAATTTTCTGTTTCTGTATAATTCCTATCTGTACATTTCCACATTATTGGTATGAAATTCCTAAACTGATTAATAGTACCAAAATTTACAACATTAATTCAACACCTTGCATTCAACTAAGACACTGTCATTTAATATAACAGTTCGCAAAGTTCATTCAAATTTCTTCATGGTGGTTTCTCACTGGAACTTACTTTTCTTCTGAGTAAATGAGCAAGACTTACTGGATTCTCTGCTGAAATTCACACAACTTGGGCAATGCTTTCTCTGGTCTTCCATCTTGGTCAGGATCGATGTGCAGGTTAACTTCATTACAGGACTCGTTGCAATCCACACACAGAGTTCCTCGTTGATTTTTTCTTCTCGCATGCTGATCAGTGAATCAGGCTGACAATTGGGTGATACTTTGGGACCTCCTTTATTCCAAGGAAAAGAGAAATACTTTTTCTTACCCCTACAGGTATTTAACCGGCGCCTGTTGCTCGCCGTTCTAACAGACAGTACGACTTAATCTCAATATTCGGTAGGCGGACGTCAACCCGGCCTGACTTGTAGTATTACGCTTCTAAATAGCCTGTTAGTGTTCTCATAGTTACATTCTTAGTTAAGATACCTTATCTCGATCTTCTGCGAATTCCTTTCAATATTTCTCCAAGTTAGGCTCGTATGTTGGTGCGGTCAGCTTCATCCAATTTAGACCAATTTTCACCATTGCTCCATCAAGTAGCATTCTCCCGCCAAAATAAATTTGGAATTTTCCATGCAAATAAAAAATTCGGATCCACACAATTACCGCTAGGTTAGTGTAGTGCTAATTAAGCGCAAATGAATAGTAGAGAAACAAAGCTGAGAGGCACGGTTATCGACCCTTACTGTTTTATTTACTTGTCTAGTTCTCTACCCACGTCCGCTGTCACACTATACTCTAACTTTAACTAACTGACACACTTCTGTACAACTAATTTAACCTCCTCACTAATTATACAACCAATCATCTTGAAGGATAATATAATGACCTAAT
Source organism: Ophioderma brevispina (assembly GCA_023653785.1). NCBI lineage: Eukaryota > Metazoa > Echinodermata > Ophiuroidea > Amphilepidida > Ophiodermatidae > Ophioderma > Ophioderma brevispina. The sequence continues at coordinate 26,581 of JAMKCH010001557.1, forward strand.
GGGTAGTTTCCACTTTTAACCAATAGATGTTCTCGATATTAGCATAATTCACAGAATGCGTGTAATTGGAAAATAAAAACAATAATAAGAAACAATACAAGAAAACCTGAATAATAACTACAATAGAAGTTTGTCATTAAGTTTAGGGATGACCCATGCAAGTAAGGTAAATAATTCAACTGTTGATGGCCTTCTATTATGTGCTATCCTTGTACAATGCAGACAATAACTATATAAACTCTCTCCATTATTCATCTTGCATTCCAATTTCCCTGTCTCTTCTTTACACCATTATGGTATATTAGCTTGGTGCAACTATCCTAGTGTGTTCGAAATGACCACAAACATGTAACCACAAAAACATGTCCTGTATGACATCTCAAATTTTGGGCCGAAAAGGATTTTTTGTCCCAGGACAAATTAATTTGGGGTCCATGACACAAAAATGGCATTTTAGTGTCCAGGACAACAAATGGTATTGCACAAAATTATACAGCGGTCTCAAAAGTGGTACAATCAGAAAAAAAAGTGGTTAAACATGAAATTTCAAAATAAGTCATTCTTAAGTCATTGGCATACTATTAAGAAACAAGAACAGGCTTTTTCAATGGTGTTTGTTTCATTCTTATTGCTTGTCAATCCAGAGATATTTATCAATTTAGTGCGATACATCAAAATCGAGTTTGAGCCACTTTTATGCATGGACAAAGTTGTTTCGCGCAGTTATAGTCTAGTTATGCCGTGCTGTCTTGAAGCTCAACAAAAGATTGACAACTTGAAGGTTAAAAACTTGACAAAAGAAACAAAAGTCTAGTTTTATCGACCAACAAGTTTTATAGTCAACAAAATCAGTTTCAATGATAAATATCTTCTTTTCATAAATACAAAATATTATTGCAAGTCAATGAATGGAGCTTTGAAATGTATTACAAAATTTAGTATCTGTTAAAGCATGCCAGAAGGAATGTAATTGCGATAAAATAAACACTCCAAAATCCCAAAGAAATGGTTTAAACATATTGCACTATCTTTGTGCATTACTAATTGTTGAAGAAAAATGAGATTAGGAAGCAAAGTATCACGGTGTGTAGAATTGCGTTTCAATATACTTCGAGGTTGCTGTAGGTTCATGGTTCTCTTTCTACAACACAACAGTATGTCGAATATTATTCACTTTTATCTTAAAACCCGAACTTACTGATCCATATCTTCCAACATTATGTAAATGTTTTCGTAATCTTTAGAGTTTCTTTATGAAGTTAATCCCCTTTAAGAAGTAATTTCGGTTTCAAAGTGAATAAACATATGTTTAACTTATTCTCCACCGTTTCGTCCAACCAGGAAAGTGGCACAAAACTCGATTTTTGTGGTTCTGCAGTAAACTGGAGTTAACTCTTGATTGAAACAAGTAAATGAGATGAAATAAAAATACTGGGAAAGCCTGGTCTTCTCTGGATAGTGTACAAAACGACTTCCTTATGTTGAGATATAATAATTGAAAAAAAACATTGGACTTGATTGTACCATTTTTGAGACAGGTATATATACTTTAGTGCGGAACAAAATCAGCAAAATGGCACCATTTACCAAGAATCCGCACAAACATTTAATGTAAAAGAAACAAAAATACAAAACAAATTAACACTTAACTGCCTAAGGGGGGGGGATTCCTAGGACCCATTTTTGGTTTTTCGGCCGGTGTTTTTTAACGCTGCAAATATAGTGGTTTTATTGTTTGATTTGTCAACTTGTAGTTGCGCTTGCAGTGTGCAAAAAAAATTCAAATCAATCGCGTCGTTTTTGCGTTAAAGCATGGGTCCTAGGAGCCCCCCCACCCCTTATGCACTATTAAACGGAAGTGCCCATGACAAAATTAAAAAATCTTATAGAGTTACTGTGATCTGATTTCAAATGATAACCTAGTGACATAAAGAAAGTAAATAAATAATCAAAAAATTCTTGTAAAAAAAATAAAAAAAATAAAAATAATATTTTTATATACATCGTATAGCGATTTCGTAGGAACCTATGGGAAATTCTACAAGTAACTTACAAATATAAAAATGGCACGAGACATTTCTCTTTGGCTTAATATGTTAAATATATTCATCCGTGCCAATGAAAAGAAATCAAGCAAAAGTCTAGGTGACTTCAGTCTGTAGAAAAATGCCAGAAACGAATTAGTGTCTTTTTCGACCACATTTTGACGCAAAATTAAAATCAATGTTGGCCCCTACTTTTCTTACTGAACAAGTTTTTTCAGCTTTTATTTCTTAATGTTGAGCCTTTGATATCTTCTAACATGTGGTGGATGTCTATAAAAATTCCTTGGGGAAAATGTTATATAAATGAATGGGTCCATAGGAGGCCCCCCCCCCCTTAGCACTAACGGAAGTGGCAAACCCCCTTATGCAGGTAAGTGTTTTTATTTTTAAGCAATTAAAAAAAATAAAAAATTTTTTGAAGAGCGCCCCCAATTGTCAAAAATGTTGAGATTTTTAATTGGTTGCATTGGCTAACTGGCTAGTAAACTATACCTGTGAATGGTTAAGCTCGAAAAGGTCTATGTGTCCAAACGAAGGCATTTGTAATTAGAATAAGTATTATCGGGATCCCGTAAATAATTCAACGGCTCCTTGAAACGGCCTTCAAATGTGAAATAGAAGGGAAATAGCGGACATGTACGTGTCTACGTCATCCATTTAGTTGTTTTATTGGTTTCAGGCAAGTCAAGTAGAGGTTATTTTCTCAGGTGGCACATTTCATCATGGACGGATGCATAAACGTAGGCATTTCAGCTCGCCGTAAGTCCAATCTGGATCCCAATTCTAATTACAAAATCGCTTATTTTAGGATAAATACGCAATTTCTTAGCATTCTCGTTAGCAGTTATAGTCCCTAGACAATACAACGTAATGTGCAAAAAATATCAAATTTGAAAATTGGGGTCGCTCTTCAAAAAAATGTGCCAATATTGCTTTTTAAACATTTATGATAGCTTTGAGGTGTCCTAACTTCAGATGCAAAGCACTAGAAATACGTATCTTAACACGTAAGTGCCCAAGCCTAAAAAAAAACTTCCGTTAGTGCCCAAGGGGGGGGGGGGTTCCTAGGGGACCCAACCCAGATAACCACTTACATGGGTTGATCATGGACACTAACACAATAAATGGGTCACGTAAAACCACATACCCACAATAAAAATGAAAATCCGACATTGATCTATGACCTATGGCCTTGAAAATTGTCCACTCTTCGAACAAGAGTGGTCGCACATTTCATCCTCAGCAAAACTCCGAATAAGGTTTTGAAACCAATTATTCATTAGATCTACTCTAGAATAACCAATTAAAATAATCATTGCAAAAATAAGCCAAATTAACCATCTTGTATTTTTCTCAGAAATCTTCAAAATCGCCTTATTTTTTCCCATAGACTTACACAGTTAAGAGCACAGCATGTGACAAAATTGAAAATTGATGCTATCAGCATATAAAAGGTTATTTGATTTAAGTATTATTATTTAGGAATAAATTACCTCCTAATATCTAAGCAATAAATCCCAATATTTAATTACTTTAATTTTGAATTAGTAAACTATCTTGATTTTTTTAATTCCGTTCTGCCAAAAGGGGGGGGGGTTCCTGGGACCTAACCTTAATTATTCTAATGAAAGCGTGGGCACGATTTAAATTTTTTGTATCAGGAGAAGCGTATTAATAAAGCAGACAATAGCAAAAAAACTCCTTGAAAAATTTGATTGCGTAAACCGAGATATCGCAAAAAATTAAATGTTGGGTACTATGGAACCCTCACCCCCCCCTGGGCCCTAAGTGTTAGTTTGAGTTTGTGCCACGTAGCGTGCCTGCGAACTTTGCATAATTATGAGCCCGGACAGTTTCAAGTTCTTACATTCAAACGGGCATGAGATTAAATATTTTGACGCGAATCATTGAAATAAGCATAAGAAGGCTTTGCCTCTTTGACGCCACTAGGCCCTACCGAATGTAACCATTGGCTATTATATAAAAAGTTAGCGGGAGTGGGGATTTCAACTGTTTTCAACCACCTATAAAAAGGAATGAAAGGAGCGTTAAAATGTTGGTTATTTCTCAGTTGAGCCATAAGTTTTGTGAGTAGAATAGTTTCATATCAGAGCCGGCGCAACCTATGCGTCAGAGGCGGCTAGCGTCCGTAACCCATTTTTTTACAAGTATGATATTTTATGTGTTTTTTTTTTAAAACCTTAACACGCCCAAGACTCGGCCCTCAAGACTTCTTCACCTGCACGTCACCTACTGACCAACATATAGATCTAAATAATTTAACACCTGATGGGTGTTCAACCAAGAGGTTCTATATTATAGAGAGGCAAACGGTTACGTAATCTTTAGAAATTCACCGTCTCGCATGTTTTGCCGACCACAAAGAAAACCTAGATTACACATAGAAAGCAATGCTGCCTCCGCTTCTTCCACATACGGTGGGTGCCGCTTTGCATATGATACACTAATCGGTAGTGAAGTGATACAAATTAATGTTGTGTTAGAGTTGTCCAGGTGTAAAAATAGTGTACCTGGATCATGTCTCAGATACTCTTTTTTTCTCATACTGCATGCGCGCTTAGTGAAAAGATGTATTCATTGAGGCGGTTTATTAAATCAAGAACGAGCTGATGTGTCATTTCATTCGTTGTGTGGCCATTGGTAGGTCAAAATTCACCCAATAGCACCCAACATCCAACACTGATCTTTTGGCGGATTGTTTGGTATCGAATTGACATTATGTGTGGTATAAGCACCCAAACTGATAATTATTATTCCGTGCAATATTCAAAATGTCATCGCCCAGCACGGACGACTGGTTTTGAATGCGTTCCACCCCCTTGGTTACAACTTATTTCACATACGTTACCCAACAGCTGTTTGAAACATTTAGAAATAATCATTGTAAGATATTTTAACAATGACCTGCGACAAACACTTATCTATACTACAAAATCTATAATTTCTCACAATTCTGAGACTGTGTATATTATTATAATTTCTTTCAATTCTGAGACTAACGGGTATATTAAATCCAAACAGCTGTTTGAAACAATAAAATAGTAATCACATATTTTAACAATGACCTATCACAAACACTTATCGAATTAGCTATAATTTCTCTAAAATCTGTGACTGATAGGTATATTTCTAGTTAGTCTTGGTCAAGACGATATAAATATACGGGGATGTACCTGGGAAAGGGGGACATAGCTGAGCGTCTGGAACAAGACTACAGCTCAAATTGATAACGTCAAAAATTACAATCATACGTTTCAAACATTTTAGCACATGAGTATGCATTATAAGCCTAATTGATAAGTAACGTTTACGTGTCATGCCAACGTGTACAATCAGTGGAAATATTCTTTTACGAATCGCAAAACCACGTTCAATCTTTCAATTTGTAAAAACAAAAGGCCCAAGTCTGCTTTAAGCTTTAAATTAATTGTTATCAACAAGTCATTTTATGTACAGGGTGTCCACAAAAATAAAATATGATGAATAATGAATGATGAATGATGAATGAATGTAATGAATGAATGAAGTTAAACTGATTTTAATTCTGAAATAATGCAGCTTAAAATGGTACTTCATACTTCTGCCAAACAAATTGACCTTAATTTACTCAAGGTCGCCAAACTAAATGGAATACGATTTTTGTGACCTCACCTAAGGATTCATAAACGCTTTATCTGTGCAGAGCTAAAGCAAGATACAAGATGCATGGTAAACAACCTTTACCTTTCTGTTTTGGCATGGAATGACCCTATATTTGTTACAGGCATGCAAAAAAAAATGATTTTTGGTAATTTGTTTTTCAATTTTCTGATTTAGCATATCACTGATATGCCTTTAAATGGACTTGTATGTCTTTGCCAGTAGGACATATCCTTGTGCTTTTTGTCACTAACCACGTATCATTCAATTTAACCGATAATACTTTCGCAGCAAAAAACACACGTACAACATGCGTGTTCTTTCCCAAAACCCAGTCGTAAATCTACGTGCACACAGCATAGGCCTAGTACTATGTCATGCCTGAGTGGATTTTGTCCAAAGCACTGTGTAACTGGTATGAGAAGGTCTGTGTGTAATAGGACATAGACATGAGTTAGTATAGGCCTACACGTAGGGTTACGGGTCTGTTTGTAATAAATAGGACATAGACATGAGTTAGTATAGGCCTACACGTAGGGTTACGGGTTTTGAATGTTTAAAATAAAATAAAAAAAATAAATGCAAGTATTTATGCAGCGCTTTACACAACGTCTCAAAGCGCTTTACATTTATTCCGCTGTCACTAGGATATATCACATTTTCACATAATGAAAAACCGGCAGCCAATTATAACGGCGCACAGTACGGCTACCCCTAAAAGCTCCCCATTTACACCTGGGTCAGAGGATGTTTTGAGTCAATCCCACAATGCACCAGTTTTGGAAATTTCACCTCAATGGGGCCATGTGATCCCATAACAATCCCTAGTCTCACATAAAACCCTGACCTTTAACGCTCATTTTAGCCCACAAAGCGTTATTACTTAGGGAATTTTTTGCATGATTATGAATGGCTTGTGGCTCTACAATCTGTTGGAACACTTTTTATCCCTAAGCATAACCATGTGTTAGTACAGTATGGTATAAGGCACATTGCTAGGCATCATGGGATTGATTAAAACACCCTCTGCACCTGGGTGAAGTGAGACAAGCGAGATAAGTGTCTTGTCGCGGGACACAACGCTTGGCCTCTGCGGGCTCAGACTCAAAACCTAAATATAATGATCATGAGTCCTGCGCTTTTTCCACGAGACCATACGTTCTCTTTAGCCAGGTTTATATCTGAGAATTAAAGGTTCTAACTGATATTTTGGTCATTTTGAGATATTGACTTTTTAAGTTCACAAAACAAAACACATAACTTTTACCGGAAGTGGGTTCTTTAAACTTTTTTTTTAAAAAAAAAACGTTTTGAAAACGTACAATTATAATAACCATTTTAACCTTTGCAAATGTAAATTTCAAAATCTGATTATCTCGTTAAACAAACATGTCAGTTAGCACTTGCAATTCTCGCTGTTCTTGTTTGTGTCTCTAAGTTTTTGGTAGTGTTTGAGTCACGCCTTGTTCTCACCCATCAATACCCGAGTAAACATTAGGCTGTATTCTATTTTGAGAATGAATATTTGCACAATTAACTCTTTCACACAGGGGTAAGCATATAGAGTTGTACCTATGTAGTTTAACTCTTCACACAGGGTAGCTACAGAGTTGTACATTAGGTAAGTTAACATTAAGTTGCCTTCTTGTTTAAAGTTTAGTCTTTAATGACAACACGGATAATTACTTGTCTTGTGTGAATCGAATTAAAGTTGCCACCTCCTTTAATCGGTCATAACATCGCCAAGATTGCAGATCTAGATTTTTTGAAGACATGAACATCAGCGTCTTATTTGCAAAACCAATTGTACCAATATTTTAAATAAAAGCCGTTGGGTCTTTAGGTGACAACACATTCAACAAGTTTAGGACGTTTTTTTGTAAAATCTAGAGATTAGTTAATTATTGACGGTCGAAAAGCAAGACTGGTGGCTCGCGCAAGCTGCTCAGTTCCTCGAACACCTTGCTAAATCTTTCTTGGTCCATACTGTTAATATCAGAGACGAAGTAAACAGCAAATATTCACACTTACTGCTCATAGAAGAAACATGACAATATTAGGGTCAGTTTTTATCCCCAATTCAATTAAAGTTCTGCAGATGTTTGAAGAAATGAAAACAGGGTCTTATTTGCAAAAACAATTGTACCAACATTTTAAATAAAATGCCGTAGAGTCTTTACTTAGTGACGCCACACTCAACAAGTTTTATGGAGTGTGTTAAAAAGCTAGACTGAAGCTAAAAGCAAGACCGGTGGGGGGGGGGTGCTCGCGCAAGCTGCTTTCCTCGAACGAAACTTCACCTATATCTGAAATAGCAACTTCGCTCTTCAAATAGACCATATATACCACTGTATAACTCGCTGCTCAAATCACCCGAGGAATAAATCAATGGGTACCTGTATGCCTGTTGTACAGAATATATAGTAAGGGATACCTGCCTGGTACCATTGGATGAAAGACAAGGGTCAACAGGGTTTTAACTTTTCTCAAAAACTTTAACTTCGAGTACACATAGGTCATCTTCTCTTTCCAGTAGCAGTTGTGCTCTGACGACTAGCATATAACTTGCAATTGCGCCGATTCCGTGTATTTGACCCAAAGTGTTAAAATGGATATTTAAACTGTTCCTATAGAGAATGAAGTCCACTCGAATCAGTGGTCTAAAACAAAACCTGTGTTTCGTCAAACAAGGGTGTCTAAAATATTCTTGTTCATTCTGCAAAAAAAGAAAGAACAAAACAAAGGAATAAACGGAAGGAAGTGATTATGACAACTCGTGACTTACTAGTATCTAGCAGTGAAAGCTTTTTGTAATTGTTATGCATGATAAGTTTGGTTCCAAAATAGAAATACTTGCCATCAGTTACACCACTTCGAATGGAATAAAGCTCATATGATATATATATTCCTATCACCTGATCGCTCCTCGGAACAGTAAGGCATGCTCATCTACTAAGGGCCAGTTCATTAGCCTTTGATGGCCCACATATTAACAGCAGCTGACCATGTATGTTCTGGGTATCATAAATCATACTAAAAATCCAGGGGGTCTTTTTGCTCAATACAACGGTGAATGAAAGCTATTGAACTGTGCCATGGGAATTGAGATTTATTAGCTCTGTTTTCCAAATTCCTTTTGGACGCGTGGAATACATTTTCCAAGCTGTCGAGAACGAAAAAAAGGCAATGCAAATGATTCGTTATAATACTCAATTGCAAGCCTACATGAAATACTTGTGAATTACAATGGTAATAGTAGTAAGTACATGTACTATAGTATGCAGTTTGGTTTAGATTCTAGCGCATTTAACCCCATTCCAATTATCCCCTTCTACTTATTGGTCATAAGCAAAATCCTAATTAACCTGATTTGGATACCCTAATAGCTCCTAATCCATTACCATTGTTATCGAGTACACGGAAAGTCAAAATTAACGAGGTGAAAGATATTATGAGAGCTACAATTTTAATAAGGGTCAAAACACAAAGCCTTGATTGTCACACCATATGCTAACTGGAATATATGACCGTCAATTTCGTGTTTGACAATTGTATCATAGTTTTATATTACCTTTAACTTGCGTGTGTCAGATTATATTGCCATACGTGCCATTAAATGGACCGTGTAAGTGTTTGTGTTTGTCCGTCAAATATTATTAAAACCTTTTCCAGTGTTGTGATTCAATAGTGACTACCAGTATGACACAATGGTTGGTTCAATGTTCGCCATTATTTAGGAAATGCTAATAGACAAAAAGTGTATCTGATGAAAATGCTCATTCTGTGTACGAGCGTATGTATGAACAAGCTTCATGTTAACATTAGGGAGGCACCTTCCACCAGGTGTGTTTAAAGGGATTTGAAGCGATTTGCTAATCCGAACATCGAAAAAATCATCACAATCAATTTTTTGTTACGGGCATGGATAGGCGAAAAGAACCTCAATGTTTGTTTGAAATCCGTGTATTAACGACAAGGCTGTACTTTTATCTTATTCTGTAATTTCTATATGTGCGTATCAAAATTCCGACTGTGATCAAAAAGGCATTTCCCTGAGAATATCACAGATTTTAAGCGTAAAATTGTGCACCATGATTGTTACAATTTGACCCCAAACACCAACATGATTGATCTTAGTTGTATTATGTACTGGGTATACCACAATCAGCTGTTAGTGTAGATTTTGAGACGCCATCGCTGTATGTCGATTTACGGGAGACAGTATGAATAATTTCCTCAAATTCTTCATATTTTCACTATTTGGTGGTTTGTTTCTACATCAAAAGCAGTTATATGAATTGTACACACGTACCGTGATTTATAAGTTTAAAAATGCATTCTACATTTTTCGATTCTATCGCAATATCGCTGCTAATCCCTTTAAGCTTCTTTAGGCGGCTCCTGAAAACATGGACTGCTTAACATTTTGTTAACTTGGGATTTGTTTGGTTTTTCCTTTGTAGCTGAGTGATGTTGTATCTATTATTTCGTATTTTAAGTATTTGTTGTAAGACTAGTCCGGAGAAGATATGGTCCAAGTTATGGCCTGACCGTAAATTAGTATATATCCATTTTTTTGCTGAACGTGATAGATCAGGGTGTGTAGAATTATATCTTCCGGTTGCCACCTTGGCACCCTTGGGCGTTTTGATAAATCCAAGATGGCGTCGCCATAAATGATCAATTATCTTATCGGATTCAACCCTAATTATCACACTATTAGTTAATAAATATACGATAGGACTCCAAGACAGTGCATGCACTTACTGAGTCATACTCAAATTCAAATGGAAGCCAATCTAATAATTTAAAATAGGCCCCCCACTAAAAATTTAAACACAGCAACTACCTGCGATAAAAATTTAAACATGAGTATTAGAGTATGGTTGTTAGAACCCAATAAATGTGTTTCTGATACGTTTAAAGTTGTAAAAAATGACGCCAACGAGTATGGCAGCCAAACACGTGAATATCTTTAAAAAGTACTTGACACAAGTATCTAAATATTACGCTTCAAGTATAAATTATTGAGTCAATGAAAAAGAAGTAGAAATGTACCTATGATCATAACCAAGTGATACATGGTAATCCCGATAAATAAAACTGGGTCAAATTATAAATTGCGTGCAATATATGTAAAAAGTAATTCCTATGGTAATTTTGACAACTTTGCTGCATATTAGTTTTATTTCGATTATGGCGCATTTTAAACAAATTGAAATAGTATATTGTACATTGGTTTGGATCAAAGGTACATTTCTAATGTCATAGACCCATTGATTGCGATTTGAAGGTTGTAAACTTACAATTTGTGGCAGGTATTTGTGGAAGTGTTCACGTTTTTTGGCTGCCTCTTGATTGACGTCTGTTACACTTTAAAAAGTAGCTAACACAAAACCTAAGTCCTTCATGTCTATTTTATCGGAGGTATTTGCTGTTATAGGGCATATTTTAAAATTATTGGATTTGCTTCCATTTGAATTTGAAGTATGACTTAGTGACAAGTGTATGGCACTTGTTCATTGGATCCTATAGTATATCTAGTACTCCATAGTTTAGAATATAGGATTGAATAGATAATTATCATTATGGCCGACGCCATCTTGGATTTCTCAAAACGCCCGAGGATGCCAGGTTTGCACCCGACAGATTCTTATTCTACACCCCCTAATCTATCATTTTCAGCACAAATTGTGTATATACTCAACTGTACTGTCACATGAACGTCGCGCTGACTAGACGCTGTGTTCTCTAAAGAGCGCCAATAGAGGAGCATTTTTTATTATGTATGTATTATGTGTATGTATGATCCATGTATTTATGTATGTATGCCTATCGTGTATGTGTGTGATGTTTTGATTATATTGATGTATGTGTGTTTATGTGGTCATATCTAAATCTGAAGCTATTCCTATTGGGAGTCTCAAGTGAAGTCAGTTAGGTCCTTTGAAGCCAATGGTTTAGTTTGGAAACAATACATTTAAGAGTCTTGGTATTCATTCGCCGACCTTAACACTAAATCCCTTTTTGAGCTCAATTATATTCCAAAATTAATCAGATTCAGCAATCCTCAATTGCTGGCGCTGCCGGAATTTGTCCCTAATTGGTAACGTCCGGTTATTAAACTCTCTGTTGCCTCGTTGCTTTATTTCTTTTCTGTCTTGTGTATACCGATTCCAAAATATTCTTTAAGAAACTTGATACTTTATTTTTTATTTCATCGGGAATGGTGGGAAGACAGGTGAAACTTAATTCCCATTGTAATGATTATTCAAATGCTGGTCTCCGCATGGTAGATCTGGCCTTTTCTCAAGCACAAAATATGGTTTGGGCGAGACATTTGCTTGACCCTAACTATGTTAATTACATGGAAAAGTATGGAATTTAATGTTGCTTTCCCATTTTTATAGCGACACATCAGTGTTATGGAAAACAACTGCCCCCAACTGTGTTCTCAATCAGTTAAAAAACACTCAGTTTGGTAGACCCTTAAGACTTGGTACTCGTTAAGAAGAAGATCAAGGGAAATTTAGGTCATGGTGACTATTTTCGTCAAGACCCTAATTTGTGTGGAACCAAAATGTCCACCTCAAAACTAAACGTTTCTTTCACCAACTTCACCCAGAGTGGCTGGATAAGGGTATTGCTTATCTGTCAGATCTTGATAGGGGAGACAACTTTGTAAAAACACATTTGAAGCCTTAGTTATTGAATACGATATCCCCTGAAGGATAGACGCAAGTATAATATGAATGCCATTTCATTGGATGTTTTATAACCCAAGACAAATGTGGATAATATTTTTTGATAAAGGGTCACTGATCGCTTTCAAAGCCGTTAAAGTTCCCAAGCATGCTATAATATTCTTAAGGTTCAGGACATCCCTGCTGCTACTGAAAATTATTGGCAGGATATTTAGATGTGGACGGGACACGATTGGAACCTCCTGTTCATTGTAATCATTTCAAATAGTAACTATTAAACCAAATGAGTCCTTCTATGGTTAAAATATTTCATAAGCAATTTGTATAAATAGTTTCTCTTCTTCTGCCCCACCAAAATTGGCAAAACCTGAGCTCCACATTGCCTCGTTTTGTAGTAAGCAGGGTGCCTGAATATCTTGTTCACATTTTCTGTGAATGTGACAATGTTCTCTCCTCGTGGGAGAAGTCTTTGAATTATTTGTGCAGAAAAAACTGATGATCCATTAATTTTGTCTAATTGAGAAATGTTTTGTGTGGATAAAATCTCACCTCTTCATAGTACATTTGTCAAGTACCACCTTATTTTGTATTTGAAATTTTAACATTTATAGATGCAAATTTCAACAAACTAATCCCAATTTCAAATCCCAATTTCACGGCCTTCCTCAAAAATGTTCATTACACTTAAGATAGAGTAATAAAGATTGCTGAAAAAATGACAAATTGGGTAAACCATTTTCAAAAAGATTTCCTTTGACTTGGATTAAGATTAATTTACTAAATTCAGTATTTTTTTATTCATTCCCCCTTGATTTTATTCTAATAATAAATGTTTTTCATAATTTAAAAAAAAAATATTTTTTTTTAAATTATGGTATGGCTTGGGTCTATTTTGTTTGAGTATGTCATACATGCTGTGTCTTGGTGTTTTTCTCTGTGTGTGTGGTGTGGTTCGATGTCGGTTTGTTTTGTCCGTTTTTTTGTGGTTCTTTTGTCTGTCTGGGTGATCTGTGTCTTGTTTTTCTGATAAAAACTCTTGTGAGGAGATTCTCATTGTCATGATTGTAATTGTTTATTGATTGAGGAAAAAAAAGTGTCTACAACCATCAGTTCAACACGCAAAAAAAAAAGTTAGTTAGGGCGGGCCTCATAATACGCGGATTAGAATAAAAAGGCTATTGAATGCCCTGTAAATATTATATTGGCAATATTTTTCGCACTTCTAACACGTTAATGACTAGGTGCTAACTTTGTGTTTGTAAACATTGATGTCTCATCTATAATGTTCACAAGCGCCGAATATTTCGTCATCAGCATAACTTTTCCAAAATTTGCGTCTAAGGCTAATCATAGTAACTTACTAGCACCCTAAAACACAACCACAACAAAAACAAAAAAAACATGCTATGTTACAGCTTTGTGTGGGTGTTATGTGTAACTCTGTTTGTGTTTTAATCGTGTGTGTGTGTGGTGTGTGAAGATGAGCGCGCTTAATTAATGTTGTTAATCAATTAACCTAAAAATACATCGCGGTCTCCGGACGCGATTTCGAACCGTCGGCAGGTCGCAGTTTGTGAATGGTGCAAAAGGTCCACATGAGGTCACCAGTTCACATGAGGTCACCACTGTCACCCTCCCAACCCCGCCCCCCCCCCCCCCCCCTCCTTTCCACCAGCTTACATCATCGTAAGCCTTACGAACTCATACGGCATGCAATAAATTAAGGGTTAACATTTTGACCACGACACACACACACATACGGCTAGAGTAAAGTACCCCTAAAGTGCCTTCTGCAATTTTTTGCAGACGACACAAAAAAAACAACATCTGTGACACATTAACTATGGCAAAAAATTACAAGTCATTAACTTGTTCCGTACATTAAAACATTCTGGAACGATTTCTTGTTTCAAATACGAGCCTTAAATTCAACTATTTTGGTCTTTCAAACACAGCCAAACAAAAGCAACCTAAACCTGAGAATGCTGAGATTAACTAAACGCAAGTTTAACTTATATTGAGTATACCACATTTCAAACGATGATAAAATAGCTAAAAAGGACTATCTTCATTTGATTGGAAACACGTGATATTGAGCAAATCGTACGTTGCTTATCTTAAGTAAGGCTCTACAACAGTTGTACGTGCGCTGAATTTGATGCATTGCACGTGTAAGTAAGACTAATTAATCAACGGCACCTCGAATTGCAGTTTGTATGAAACACGAGCCTAATTTGATGGTACAGTTGCTCCTCATTATTTGAACTCACGCATGTCAGAGTTTTCTTTCTTTCTTTGTATATGTCCATTAAGATTAGGTACGGGAATCCTGTTTTTCGCCATAGTAATTACGATAAAGTGTATTTTTTGATATAAAAATACCTTCTACACTAGGGAGGATTTCAGTATTCCTAATCAAATTTTGTTGTGTGGGCCTCCCCTTTCCATGAACACTTATTTTTAAATCCTTTTTTCAAGTTGAGTAGGGTTTTTGATATTAATCATTATCAACATTAACACTTAAAGTGTGGGGTCCATGAAGCCCTACAAAACATGTAATCCGTTATTTTGTGCTAAAAATTTATTTTCCCAAACGGTATTTTTGTTTAATTGTTTAAACTATTTCGAACACCGCTTCTTGTGGTGGAAAGGAAAACCGCAATTGTTGCATGGTTATGTATCCAGTAACCCATTTCTTTGCATATATAATTAATTTTTTGTTTATTCTAACTACACTCATTAAAGAGCCCATAATCTAATTGTTTAGTGCATCATGGTAATGGTGGAGAAAACGAAAATAATGGCTACTTTTCGGTCCAAATTGGCGGACGGTGCTCACATATTGGTTTGCCATAATTTCCTAAACCATCAGTATTTATTTGCAAAATTGCGTTTTAATTGATGTAGGCCTCCACTAACGTATGAAAAAAGACCTTATCCACTTAAAGTGTTAAAGCATTAAAGCTGGCGGGTTGACATTTAAATTGGTTTTGTCCGTTTATTCATATCTGATTTTATGCTGGTACTGAAAATTCGCACAATGGATAATTGGCTATTGTGATTTTATCATCAAGAATGACAGCAGTTAAGAATCATTATGCTTATGATGATTATTTTCTACTTTTGTTTACAAATATAAAATAATATGCTACCACGCATTGGCAATTCAAAACGACAAAGATTAAATATACATTATTAGTTTGTTTTCACATTTTGGGCAGATAACTCATACCCTTTTTGCTACATTTTTCAAATTAAATAACTTATTTTTCAATTAATAACTATTGATCTTTCGGATCGCAACCATAAAATAATTTAATAAGCTTCATAATATTTGCAAAAAACTTTAAACTTATAAATTGCTACATCTCGCTCGTTAATATCCAACAGGATTGAAAGGGTTAAGGTTTACATACTTTTGGGAGTAGAGGAATATGCTGTGAAAAGTGGCTCTTCCTTTTTGAACCACTTCTGACATTGCTGCGTTTTTTTTTTGGTGTCGTTTGTCTACATACATTCCTCCCCCTACAAAATAGTAAATCTCTACTCTTAATCAATTGCCAAGTAACAATAAAAAAAACTTTTTTTTTTATTTTCCCCTTGAATATTAATTGGCGTTGTTTGTACGTTTAATTCAACGGGAAAAGAGCTGATGTTATTACAAGGTAAGTCTACATAGACTAATTCAAACTGACATATTGTGTGCATGTTCTCCCCTCCCAAATTTATTATATCTATCATATATATATATATAATATGTATATATATCTATATTTAATAATTATATATATACTATATATATCATATATATATATATATGATATAAATAAACATTTAAAAGAGTGTACTCTTTTCAAAACAATAAATTTGTTTTTTTGTTCCCTTTTCCATTTTGAAAAGATTTTCAATGATACTACAGATTGAATTTCATCCCCCGAGGCTTCTGAGGGTTTCTTCTCTATTGAAGCCATTGAATCGGTTAGAATAAATTTTGGATCCATGGAAACCAGAAACACACGCACGATGTTGATGAAAGCGTGCTTTAATATGCTGTTTTCTTCTGAAATAACGCAATATTCCTGATTTATATAAAAGAACTTGCTTTTATGGCTTGTATTCAAAATTGAGTGGAATAATCCTGCAGCTTGCGTGGGTCCTGGTCTAATAGAGTTTTTTTGGTGTCTATTTTCCTTCTTTTTCCCTCCTCTGTTAAAAAAGTAGAAAATGCAAATAAATTGTGAGTTATTGTTAAATGAACCCCTAATGTCTTCCCGCAAGTAATAACATAAACGCCTCATTAATAATAACTGGTTTTTTAAAATTCCTTTAAAAAAAAAAAAATTATTGATTTATTATTTATTTATTTATTTATTTATTTTTTTAATTTTATTATTTATTTCTTTATTTATTATACCTCTCTCGCTCTCTGCCCCGCTTCTCGCATTACCTCACTCAATCTTAAAATTTTACTCCATATTGATTAAAAACGGACTAACCCGTTCTGTTAAAAGTTCAAAATTTAGCAAAACCTTATGCAAAGGCTGAGTACTTTACTCAACAATGCCTCGCCTTTAATTTCCCCTCAACCAAAAGGGTTGATCCATTTTTTAATTAACATTGAGTACAATATTTTTAAACATATAATATTTTGCTCTTTTGTTTTTCTCCCTCTCTCTCGCTTTTTCCTCTGACGGCTGCCCCTCCCACACCACACAACAAACAGCACACTATACACAACCAAACCTTCTCGTTCACAAATAGATTGAATTTACCAAAATTTCCCACTTATTGGAGTCCACCCCCACCCCACCAAAAACAACACCCCCCCAAAAAATAGAACAACTCAAACCCGGCCTTATGGAGCATTCTTAAACAGTGTGAGAATTAGCATTTCATTGGCTGATGCCCGGTTCAATTCGGTTTTAATTGAACCCAGGGTAGTACGGGCTACGCGCTGCGTATTGAAGTTATTTGTAGGTTGAAGCGCTCGCTCATACCGCGTTCTGCTACGTGGTTTTGTGTTTTTGGTTTTTGTTTTTTGGTTGGTGTTTTTTTTTTTTTTGTTTGGTTTTTGTTTGTTTTTTTTTTTAAAAAAAGTGTTTTTGTGTTTTTTGGTTGTTGGGTTTTTTTGTTGTGTATGTTTTTGTGTGTCATCTTCTTTTTGTGTTTGTGTTGGTGTATTTTTTTGTGCGTTTAGTATTATATTGTGCTGTGGTTGGTTTATGTTTTGTTCTTTTTTTTTGGGTTTGGGTGTGTTTTTGTATTTTTTGTTTGTTTTTAGGCTTGGTTTTTTTTTGTAGGTATCTTCTCTGGCTCCTTCCACCTCTTTTTTCTCCTTGCGTATACGTTGGCGTTCAGCGGTTGTTCGATTGTTTTCAAGCTGGTGGTGGGCAGTCCTTTCTTGTTGTTTTAAAGCCGTAAAGCATCCACCAAATTGGTAAAGATGCCCTTAAAATGATCAGCTGTTTTTAAGAATGAGAATAAAGGTATGATTTTTGGGAACCGGTTACTCTCTTTCGACTAATTGACCCCGCGACACATTATTTTTGCGTGTCAAGAACTCGGCCGTCCGGCCTCGTTCTTTCCCACTTAAAATAATGGTATCGCTTGGGTTCATTCGTCGTAACGAGAGTCCCCAGGGTGGATCCAGGATTTGGAAAACATCAAAATACGGGGGCTGAAAGGCTGTACTGGTCCAAATAGCTCCAAATGGGCTGATTTTGCAAAATTTGCAGAATTACGGAGGAGGCGCGCGCCCTCTCCGCCCCCTCCCTGGATCCGCGCCGGGTCCCCCCGGTTCCCAAAATCTACCTTTATTCTCTAAATAAGTGTTTTATATCATCACTCATAGCTG
This sequence comes from Ophioderma brevispina, assembly GCA_023653785.1. Taxonomy (NCBI): domain Eukaryota; kingdom Metazoa; phylum Echinodermata; class Ophiuroidea; order Amphilepidida; family Ophiodermatidae; genus Ophioderma; species Ophioderma brevispina. The sequence continues at coordinate 44,844 of JAMKCH010001557.1, forward strand.
TAATTCTGATGGCGTCTCACTTTAGAGGCTGGGTTTCAAACAGGATTAGTCCTACAGAGTGGACCTTTTTCCTTTAAATAATACCGCTAAAGGTTTTTTCTGTAACAGGTGAGAAGATTCCTATGGATGGGGCCATTCCAGCAACTCCATGAGATTTTCTCACACCGTTATTTTCACTTTCATAGTATGTTGAGGGACAGGGCCACTCATGTCGGCTACCTGGGTTAAACCAGGTCTAAAGTTAGACTCGCTTTGAGAATACCAGCCTTAGTTTTTCTAAAATAAGGCTATCAAATTCACACAAACCCCCTTATCGAGTCAGAATACTATGGGCGAAAACAAGATCCCGTCCTAACACTTTTAAAAATAACCTGTAAAAACAGGGATTTGACTGGGAGCTGGGACCACAACATGCAGAACGTAATAACTGGACCCGTAAAATATGAAACCATTGCCAGGTACGTAAATAATGCGTAAAATCTCAGCTTCAACTTATTGTTTTGTTTTTTTGACTTGTTTAAACAATCTTAAAATAAAATGGTTATTACATCCCTGACCTAATTTTCACGTAGTAGATGGCATCATACAACGTTGTATTTCGTTACCCCCCATGGTTTGTAAAAAAGTTATATTTCCGGCAAACAATTTTGAGAAAACGGCAATAAACAAAGGGAAAACGTGAAGAAATAAAGATTTAACCATTTATATACACTTTGTTTTATATGTAATTAATTTTTCTTTTTTTTTGAAAAACATTTTTATCATCATAATGAATAACCTTAATACATGTACCTTACATAAGATTCGAACCTGGACCCTAAGGTTAGAACAAGTCCTAAACCTTAAAACCACTTACCTACATGACTTTACTGATAGCAATGCTAAAATTAATATATAATATATATATATATCTATATATAGTATATATATATGTACAATATATCGATATATAATATATTATATATATATATATATACTTTTCAAGGTGCCGACAGGTAAGTGGCAGCAGTGCTGGGTTGACAAAAGTCAAATGTACAACGTTTCGATATAACTCTTTGGTCAAGTACTTTCCAAACAAAAAATACCAAACACTTGTTGGACACCAGGCTCATGACAAAAACCTTGGTTGTTAAAAAATTTGCAAAGTGTGACAACAAAGTCCAAGGAGGATAAATACAGCATAAGCAGTCATGGTGTTACAAAGGGAAAGAAGTATTAGTCCAGCAGCCAAGAGCCTTGAAGAAGGTCAAAAATTTGAACCGTTCTCACCGTGGGTGTTAAGAGGGTCTATTTCAGCGATGAGGATGCTCTGCACGGTGGCGCTTGATATTCGTTGCTTTTGCTGCCGCTGGTGGACAGAATTCCGGTAACTTTGGCGTCATTGATTGTTAATTAAAACTGTTAAAATGAACGCAACAGGTTTGTTGGTGACATTGTTCCTGATGGAGCGACAGTGGTCGGAAAATCGCACAGATAAGGGTGTTTTTAGTTTCTTCTCCGTGTACAGGAGCCACAACGTTCAACGATGCATAAATGAAAAAAAAAAAAAATGTTAGAACTGGTACATGTGAAGGTGGACGACACGAAGTGTTTAATACCAGTGTGGCTTGTGACGGCTGCGGTTGTGAAGAATAAACGAAGACAGGATCTTGCATCTAGGACGATGACATGGATAAGAACCCGGAGCAGTAGGTTGGGGATCTTCGCTTGAACAAGAGAGTCCCCTGATGTTTCTGGCACGGCGATAGGAGGTGAGGGGAGTAGTGGGAGCGAAAATGGTCTCTGGTGAAGAGACAGAGACATTTTCTTCTTCCCTTTGAACACCATTGACTGCTTATGCTGTATTTATCCTCCTTGACTTTGTTGTCACACTTTGCAATTTTTTTTCAACCAATGGTTTTGTATGAGCCTGGTTGTCACAGTTGTTTGGTATTTTTTTGTTTGGTAACGTACTTGACAAAGAGTTCTTATTCAAAACGTTGTACATTTGACCATTTTGTCTAACCGCAATGCTGGCCACTTTACCTTGTCGGCACCTTGAAGTATATTTATATTTCTCAGTGCTAGCAGTACCTTTGGACTGTATATATATATATATCTATATATATAAATTGAATTACAAAGTATAGACCTTGCGAAAGGCAACCGATACTCTGAGTTTCACGGAATACACTCACTTACGATCACTGGGGGTACGAATATGTGTGTGGTACTTACTTTTTTCAAATTAAAATAAATATTAATACAAAAAGCAGGGGAAAAGAGTTTTAACACTATTTTTAAAAAGGATAGGGAAGGGAAATAAGATTAGCATTTTTTAATGACAACATATTACGATGTTATTAACACATTTTATAGGTAAAACACTTTTCATGTTCATATTTAGTCTTTACATTCAAAACAAGTTACAAAAGAACGTAATATTACGGAAAATATACAACGGTCAGCGTTTAATAATACCTTTTTTCAAAATGTGGTTACTATTTTCTAGACAATTTTATTTACATTTTTCTGCTTCCAAATTGTTATTTTATGTTAGGTGTAGGTAATAAAGCGTGAAGGATTATGAATGAATGGGTTTTACGTCATTTGAAAGGTTAAAAGTCTGGTAAAATTAGGAACACTTTTAACAGTGTATAGGCTTAATAAACATATACAAAGAATATCTCCGCGTGTGTAAGTTCAGATAATGAGGAGCAACTGTACCATCAAATTAGGCGCGTTTTCAATACAAACTGTTCAAGTTAGCAGGTGCAGGTTGATTCATAGTCTTATTTACACTTGAGGTTTTGCAATTCATCATATGACAGCGCCGCAGAAATGTTGGCCAGAAGCCTCAGTGAAGCAACGTTTAATTGGCTCAAATTCAAGGTTTCAATCAAATGAAGATGTCTTTTGTAGCTATTTTTATCATAATTTGAAAATTTATTTAAGATAATATAAATAAAAAGTTTTTTATTTTTTTTATTTTTTTTATTTTTTTTATTTTTTGCTTTGTTTTTTGAAAGACATAATAGTTGATTCACGGCGGTCCTAATTTGGAAAGATGTTTCCATTAGAATGTTGTAATGTATGGAAACACTTAAATGATTGATGAATAAAGATTCTATTCGTTGAAGGCAAGGTTTTATGCCAAACTAATGTGGGAATAGACAATAGACAGTGTGATTTAGGTTATTGAATTTAAGACACACATATGTTAACACATACACACAGCTTGTATACACAACACGCATTCTCTCTCTCTCCACCACACACACACACACACACACAATACACACCACACCACACCCACCACAGGAAACAAAACCCCGGTGTTACACCTGTAGGCCTACCATCTCCAAGAAAAAAAATCCTAAAAACAAACGATCTTATCAAACCATATAATATCAAAGGGAGGAGAGACTTTATGGGGGAAAATTACGGATCACAGAAACAATTAAAAAACATATCTTTTACAAGTCCATAAGCTTACAAGTAAGTAGAAGTAGTAGACATGTAAGTAAGTAGAGACATGGAGATTCCAGCATGCTGGACTTAAAATATGAAAATGGATTAATTAATGACTTCTCAAATTTCCTAATCACCGACCGTGTCTGAGTGAATAAGGTACATGCTCATGCACAGTCACCCGCAGACGTGAAATGATAATGTACCATACAGCTTGGTTCCTGTTCCCACCCCCCCCCCCCCCCCTGCCCCCCCATATAGGATTCCAGTGTATAATTTTAGTAGGCCTAGCAGTAAAGTGAACTTTAGATGACGCCCTGTTAATTTGAAGCCTTGTTGGAGTTGATACATGTGGCAGTTAAACGTTTGGTATTTCCCAAACACATGTGACAGATGCCTGGAACAGGTGCACAAGGAATATGGACGGGTTATAGGACACATGGACACGTGTAAACATTTAATAACAATTTTTGCCACGCATATTTATTACCTTGACGTTAGCATGTATGAACTGACTTCATTATGAAAATATATAAACGCGTAATTGATTTAATTAAAATTTAGTGATCCACCCAATTACAACATATAATTTTCTTGTGTTTAATAGGAAAGGTATCACCCCCCCCCCAACATATCCAAGCATTTTTATTTGAATCGACATACCGTTCACGTTAATGAATATGACTGGTAATTGGGTGTATTGTAATAGTACCTTATAGATACTCTGCAAATAATTTCCCGTATTAACCTAACAATAAATATTTTAGCTTGATAGCATCATAAATGAGAAAAGGGAGTCAGGCAGTCAGCGAAAATAGTCGCAGACAAGATGAGACAAAGCAATGTCTTAAATCATATCAGATTCAGTGCAGCGACTGATAGAGCCTAGACTAAGGATGTGTAGAGGTTTTTAAGCCTATTTTTCTAGAGAGAGTAATTAATGACATTTAATTAATTGAATGACAGGTAGGCGTAAGTGAAAGTTTGTCCAGATTCATTACAATAAGGTAAACAGAAAATATAAATTCCAAACAAATAAGCGATTTAAAAAACGTTTTGAAGATGCCCCAATTTTAAAACAAATTGAGATTTTTACACAGCAGCGTGTTGCAATTGCCTCAATATTGTGAACTAATGAAATAGTTCCATCGCTGATGACCCGAAACTTGACCTGCGTCAACCGACGGAACAGCTTATGGTTGAGTGTAGGACACGTACATTTCATATTATCGGGGATTCCCGATACTAATTTTTCTAATTAAAAATCCTTCCTTTGTAAAAAATGAGGAATTTGAGCTTTACAATTACAAGCCTCTTACAGGTACAGTTTACTCTTGAGAAATTGTGCTATTATTGCTTTAACTAATAATAACATATTATAACTTAAAATTATAAAATATACAAGCCGGTATTTTATATGAAACAGTTTCTGTTTTTTTTCCTTCCATGCCCTGATGACGTTCATGATAATTATTACTATTTGTGCGTGTTTGTAATTGGTAATTTCATGCATGGTTAATGGTTTCATTACCAACTTGATCAGCTGAAGCCTTATAGCTCAGTACATTAGTCCCAACCGGTATACGCATATACTATAGACAAATCGGATTCACTGAAACAATCGCATTGTATATTTGCGTGTAAGATATTTAAATAATACTTCTATAAATATGTACGCATGGCAGGTAAACAGCGGGATTTTGCGATTTGTTTGAACTGCCATTTTCAATCCATCTTGACCATTTTTCAATTACTAGATATTTATGTTCAAGGACATAGCGGTGTTTCTCTATAAACTGATAAAGCTCTCTTTATCAATAGGCAGACACTGATTATGGGAAAACAAGGAAGAAATTTCATTCCACTATGCGATAACAGAACATAAAGAAGTGTAGGAATTAGAAAAAATATGCCAACAAATGCTAGTCCCGATGCTAAATTATGTAACCGGTATGGGTCAAAATATAGCGTCTAGAGAGGTAACCTGAGTTTTTAAAGGGTTTACATTATAAAATAGGCCGTTGTGTTTTGCGGTAGACACAATTAAGAAAGTTTGGTATTTTATTTAAAATGCAGTTTCCACCAAAAAAATGGTTAATACGTGCTTGTATGTTGTTTGATATCTCAGTTAAAGCATATTAGCACATTTTTTGAAGGGCGCCCCCAATTTTCAAAAATTTGGAGATTTTTACACGGTTGCATTGGTAACTGGCTAGTAAACTAACCCTGTGAATGGTTAAGCTCGAAAATGTCTATGTGTCACAAACGAAGGAATTTTGTACTAGAATAATTATTATCGGGGATCCCCGATAATAATTTCAACGGCTGCTGGAAACGGCCTTCCAAGGTGAAATAGCCGGGAAATAGCGCCATGTACGTGTCTACGCTCATCCATTAGTTGTTTTAATAGTTCGGGCAAGTCAAGTTAGAGGTTATTTTTCGCGGGGGTGGCACTTTTTTTTTCATTCATCAGGGACGGACATAACGTAGCATTCCAGCTCTGCCGTTAAGTCCAATCTGGGATCCCCAATTCTAATTACAAAATCGCTTATTTTGTGATAAATACGCATTTTTAGCATTCTCGTTCGCAGGTATAGTTTCCTAGACAATTACCAACGTACTGTGCAAAAATATCAAATTTTGAAAAATTGGGGGCGCTCTTCAAAAATGTGCCAATATTGATTTAACAGAGGGAAAATCCGATCATACAACTTGATTAATAAAACAACCATAAACAAATTAGAAACAAATAAAACAACAAATAACAAACATACAAACAAACAAACATAAAAACTCAGACTATTTTGTAAATGATACTCCAAATTTTAACTTCCAGATTTCAAATAACAATTCCATAATGGACAAATGTTTTGAACAAACTAAAGGCCTATAATGATCCCATGCGTTTATTGTTTTAAGGAAGGAAAAAACAAAAACACGCTCGCACAAGCAAACACAGCACACCCAGCCACACAAACGCCCGCACACGTTCTCGCGCGCGAGCGTGCATGCACTAACGATTTATTGTAAGATGTTGCAAGATGTTAAAAGAATTCTGTCATATGTGGTAGCATTTACACGCAGTAAAAACACGTTTTATCCAGTCATTCCTTAATACTTAAAAACAATTCTGAAGTGTAGATTTTGTATAATTTCGACCCAAAGGGTGAGTGTGATACCAGATTGCAATCCACCATCCACGTAGTAATAGCCATGATAGCGATGCTGCGCAAAATTCAAAGTCAACACACTGGCAGTGTGCTTACAAAACATTGTAAAAGCATTTCTAGATTTGTGTACAACACCTACATTTTGTTTAAATATTAAGAAATGACTGGATGATATCTGTATGTGTCTAAATATCATTTTATGCGACAGAATTAGGTCACCTACAAATCACAGAAACATTATTTTAGGTATCTTGATTATTCAATTTGGTTGCTCAAAAACATTTAGGCATGCGTATTCACAAATTCCCGGGACAAATTCTTGCAATTTCTTTTACTGCATTTCTATAAACATATGCAGCAACTCGTGTTTCTATTTTCATGCAAAGATGATGTTTTCTGATTGGACTTGTGCCTAAGGCATTATCGGATGGCGTAGATTCCAAGATATATCACCGTGCTTAATATACGACCGCAACCAGGCACGTCCGTGTATTATGCATACCAATACGTTTATGAACTCTTGGCTTCAGCTTTTGATGCAAGGGCTTTCCCTGTTTATGATTCATACTAGAGGACGCTTTCAACCGATCCCATAAAGCATTGCAGCATATCTATTTGTGAGCTATAACTAATCTTTCCACGAGATGACCAAGAAATGAAAAAGAAAAAAGTCAATCCTCGATCGGGAATCGAACCCGGGCATCTGAGACGTGAAACGCAGATATTCATCTATGTCCAAATAGAGGTCCAGATTCCATCATTTCTTCTGCTTCCCTAGCAAGTTAGAAACAAACATGAAGGAAAAACAGTTAGAATTGATATCGACCACAGTGGATATTGACCATCTCGAGGAAAATAGTTATTATTCATCCAGTTACCTTGAGTATAAGAGGTTACTTATAATCATACCTATACTTATACTTGTTCAAGAACGACAAGATGTCAATTCCTTAAGGTAAGTAAATGTACTAATATTTTTCTTGGCTCAAAAACATGAAAGTTCCTTGCTTTTGTCTGGCTGCAAAAGCCTGTCTGGAGTCACGTGACCGTACTAAGATACACTTTCCAAATAAATCGTGCATTGTGGGATTGGAGCAGACGCACTACGTGTAGTACAGAATGTATATCACCTTAATCATGATGCATATCCTATGTCTTTAGTGCAGCTGTTGGCCCATTTTTGTTGTGGCACAATATTCACTGAGGCTATTTGGAAGACTCTATTGTTTTCATAAATGTAGAATACAGAAATTAAAGAAGTCTAACTTATATGTAAGTTACTGTATGTCAACCATAACTGTAGACAAAACCATGACAACTGAAAATGAGTATGGTATGTAACTATAACTTTACTGCGCACGCTGATTCGGACTAAATAAACATACTCCGTAACACTTCATAATGCTGCTCCTGTAAAATTATGAGAATAGAGAAAAGACGTTCTCGCAACTGTACACTCTAAAATCTGTCTATTCAAATGACAAGATATCTTGTTCGAAGGACACTTAATAGAAATCTTGTCAAAATTGTCAAAGGTCATATGCGAATTTTCTTGTCCCCCTACGTTAAAAATTTAAAGGTCTTGTATATGTATTTGCTGGCTACACACATTTTCAACACATTTTTGTTGTTCGGGACCTTTGAATTTCCATTTGACCTTTGACTCTTTTGAGGGGATTTCTATTAAGTGTCCCTCGGACAAGATAACTTGTCATTTTGAATAGACACTTTATAGAGTGTAATTGTCATTTGCACTATAACAATAAGTACCACTAGAACCGGGAATAGCCGCTAAATGACATATTCATAAATAACCATAGAACTACAATACAAAGTTAATATGGAACCATTACTGACGTAAACAAGATCGAGCTAATATGAAACAGGTTTCCTTTTCTATCCCACATAGAGATTTAACACTTAACTGCATAAGGGGGGTTCCTAGGGACCCATTTTTAGTTTTTCAGCCGGCGATTTTAACGCTGCAATATATTTGGTTTATATTTGTTGTATTCGTCTAACTTTTAGTTGCGCTTGCATTGGTGCAAAAAAAAATCGAATCCATCGCGTCGTTTTTGCGTTAATTAGCATGGGTCCCTAGGAGCCCCCCTTATGCACTAACGGAAGTGCCCATGACAAAAATGAAAAACCTTATTAGAGTTGCTGTGATTCTGATTTTCATAATGCATACACCTAGTGACATAAACAAAGTAAATAATTAATTTAAAAAATCTTGCAAAGTATAGTAGGCCATTGGAGCCATAATATTTTATATACATCATGTAGCGGTTTACTGTAGGAACCTATGGTAAATTATACAAGTAACCCTAAAAAATATAAAATGGCATGAGACATTTATGTTTGTGCTTAATATGGTAGATATAGTTCATTCTTCACCAATTAAGCAATCAGCACAAGTCTAGGTGAAGCAATGCCGTAGAAAATGCAGAAAACAAATTAGTGTCTTTTTCGCACATTTTGACGCAAAATTAAAATCAATGTTTTGCCCCTAATTTTCTTACTGAACAACTTTCTTCAGTTTTTATTTCTTTATTGTTGATATCTTTGAAGCCTTCTAACATGTGGTAGATTTCATCTAAAAAATCCTTTAGGAAAGTGGTTTTATTAGGGGGTCCCTAGGAACCCCCCCTCCCGTTATGCACTAACGGAAGTGCAAACCCCTTATGCAGTTAAGTGTTAAGGTATGCCGAGATATTTCCCGGGATATTTCACTAGATGTCCCTAAAAATTGAAAGCCCTAATTTTGAACTGATATAATATTTTTCTTCAAACATATCCTCTGAAAGAATTAAATTTAATTAAACTTTCTCTAGTACAAAAATGAAAATAGTAGTTACGAAATGTAAAGAAAGAAAAAACAGGATTCAGCTGCATTAAGGCGCAAATCCACCGTGCTTTCGGCGCCAGCATATTGAATTCAAAATTAATTCAACTAAAAATCTTAACTGTCCGAAATTGTGTCGAACGCACTGATCGAAAGGTATCGTTCCATGATCCAATATGCCATGCACGGAGAGTGAAATACACACCTCACACGCGCAGATTAACGACGTGGGGTCAAATCGTATCCAAGTTGTATTTAATTTATGGTATTGTATTTTAGTATTTCAGTTTTAGTACTGCACTACTGCACATCAATGCACTCTTTAACACATACACACACACTCGCAACCCCCCACACGCGGACCCCACATACTCGCGTGCGAGAGAGCATGCACACACAAACACACATACACATAACATCTTTAAAAATGTTTCGTGTTCCTAAAGTAAACCAATCTGTTGATAAGCATATGAAATTCTGAAAAAAATTGAAGTAAAAATGATGACTGATGCACAAGAAAAATTATGAGGGAGGGTATACGAGAACCCAAATTATTTTTATGTGACCTACCACGTATTAATTATACTCTGGATCATAATTTCTTGGACATAACAAATGCACGCGTGTTAATCGTTGCGTGTACTGCGTCTACGATCAACACGATGGTTCGCCGTTTTGGCGGGGATGCGGTCGTTCGTTTTAAACTGTCCAAGAAATTAAGAGCCAGAGATAAATAGCACTATCATGATTCTGCAGCTGTGCCTACTTATCCAAATGCTAATATTTGATACATTCAATGCACGGTTTATGTACAGAGGCGTTACTTAGTATGCTTTAGTTCATCAGAATCATTAATGTTAGTTAATGTCGTAAAGGAAATTGATCATATCTGCACATGACTGAGTCCATAGAATAGGGGATCTATAGGCCTATGTTGCACCTATGCACTTAGCATACACAAGGCATACACTTACAGGCTAAGCAATTTGAGAGTAGCATTACATGATGTACTTTTCATAAATCATTTATTAATAAATAATTAACAGAGAAATTTAGGTATATCAGTGGACGTGAGACCTATTTATCGTAAGAAGACCTTTTTTAGAATATGGTAAAAGATACGTTCCCAGTGTTTGTTACCATAGCTTTCCTGATATATTTCGATATCATTGTTAAGGGACATAATGGCATGAAAAAAAATTGACCATAATGAAAAGGACCCTAATTACTGAAATCACTTCCACGAGTTGAAAACAATTTGGACGTTTACATTCTGTAAAAACAGGAAAAGTTACAGGGGGATCTTACCCCCCGCCCCACTTGGACGGTGGCAGTTTGTGGCAATTTTCTGGGACAAGGATGCTGACATTACTGCCAGCATTTACCAAACTTGAAAAACATTTTGTCATCAGCTCACAGACCATTGCTACCCCCCCCCCCAACTCTTCCTGTTTTTACTGTTTTTACAGAATGTAAACATCCAATTGTTTTCAAACTCGTGGAAGTGATTCAGTAAGGGTCCTTTTCAATATGTCAATTTTTTCATGCCATTATGTCCCTTTAATAAAGGCAAATGACAGAGGAGAAAGAACATGACAGAAAGAACATGAACAAAGAAACAGATAAGGAGAGACCAACAGATCCAGCGATAAAAGAGGCAGACAGATAGAGAGCTATGGAGAAACAGAAAGAGGGAAAAAGGAGAGGAGAAAGAGAGAGAGCGAGAGCAATAAGGAACCGCGTATTATATTTGCCATAGATTTCCTGATAACAAACCAACAAAATACCTAAACTTGTAATGAATGATAAAAACATATTTTAGGATACAGATATTGAATGCCTAAGAGTGCCATAGTAAAAATATATCATCAGGTCAAATTTTGGCTTTTCCACTCACGATATGCGAAGCCGAGTGGCATGGAATATTCAAAATTTTACCGAATGATATAGATATATTTTTACTATTGCACAAATATAGTCAGTCAATATTTGTTTTATATCACACTATCACTTGGTATCTTTTCATGCCATATAATAGTATACAAATATTGATGGCCTATGAGTGCAATAGTAAAAAAAAATATATATCACGAGGACAAATTTGGGATTTTCCATTTCACGAGCGCCAGGCGAGTGAAATGGAACATCCAAAATGTGTCCAGGTGATATTTTTATATTCATTCCTATATATTTCTACTATTGCACAAATTTAAGCAGTGTTGTTTTCCGAGCGGGGCTATACATGTAGAATGGAATAACTTGACAGACATGGAGTTTTTGCTGTATTGAAGGATTAATAGCCTTGGTCACTAAAACTCTTTATGACATTGAAAATGAAGAACAGTGCTAAAATTACTTAATGGTTGTGATGAACGTGATGGCATAACTATTTATGCAGATACATGATAGTTTTTGTGTAATTAAAATGATGATACTGATGTGAGATAGAATGTATTTCCAGTGTTTTCATACAAATTCATATGGCATCTGTACATGGCTTTATGACACACGTGTCATGACACAAACCAGGTTAAATATCAGGCCAGTTGGACGAACTGCCAACAGTCCTCGGTTCGGTATTAGGTATTATATATAATGATTGCATTGGGATCGAAGTTGTCATATTCAGAAGTATTGACAATTTCTTGACAACTGACATCAGTTATGTGGGCCGTCAACAATGTTATGGTGATCATTAACTCTGCCAAGTTTCAGATTCCACTATTACCATTATTCTCTTTTCAATAAAAGTCACCTGCATGAGCAAATATTTTTGCGAAACTGTGTTATTTATCTCTCAATTCTTGGCTATTTTTCGGATTTTTTAAAATTCTACCATTGTGCGGGCCCTACAATGGTGCCTAGCATCAAAATGTTTCTTGTATACGATATCACATCGATTCTCATCACAGTGCGATAGTACAGTGCAATGGTAAAAAACATGGCTCAAATTGCGCGAGAGTTATAATTTAAAAACTATTGCATGCCTCAAATCGCGTGAGAGTTAAATAATAAAAGCTATTGCACGGGTCAAATCGCGTGAGAGTTATACAATAAAACTATGGTTAAGCCCATTATACGGTCAAATTTTTTTGATTCGACCCAGTTGTCAAACTTTTCCAGATGGTTCTGGTCATTAATCAAATGCATTGTTTTGCAATATACACGATCCAACTTCTGTTCAGATTTCACATGGGTGTACCTGGGAAAGCAATTAACCCACCTAGAAGTTGGACAAAAAATAGAACAAGTTCTATTTCCTTTCGACTCCACTCAAAGTCTCTTGGGTCCATAATTACCTGTTCGACAGTCAATATACACGGTCAAAAAATCGAATGGGCTATAAATTTGAAAGAGTCGAATGCAACATTCCAGTGAAAATCGTACCGTGTATAATGGCCTTCAGACATACGAAATGAAAAACGATTACTTCTCTTCTTGACAAGACCACAAAGTCTATTTTGTTTCCAAAAAACAGCAAGAATTCCATAGTGGTCTTCCAACCAAACAGCAAACTAAATTTATTGACATATATGTTTAGACTTCAGATAATACCTAATAACTATTGACCTTATGAGAATTTTTCAAGCGGTACATAACAGTAATGTAACCAGAAGACTATTTGATCCTGTGATCTTCACGCTGATTCGTAATTGTCACATATGTGGATAGTATTGGAATTTCTGGTAATGCTTCTGTGTATTATGTATTATATCCCGGGATTTTATCCAGGGAAGATTCAAGAGAGCCGCCGCGGGCATCCGCGATAATATATCCCGGCAGCAATATATGCATGAACCCGTGGGTTATCTAACGGCGAGATAAAAAAAAATGGATTCTTTCGAGCGGCAAATATTAAAATAACCAAACTTAAATCAGGACGTCACTTATCATTTAAGTTGTAGAAGGTAAGCAAAAGATAATAACAGAAAATATAAGCTGGTTGTATCATGTATTATCGATATATGATATGCCGGTTTGTGATACCCGAAGTCGATTTAATCTAGAACGGGCTAGTATAGATAATAAACCGGGATTAAATATGAACTCCCCGTTGGATAGCGACAAATTGCCCTTTAGAAAAGATTATTCATGGAGGTTTAAAAAATGGCAATGGGGGCATGAGTTGCGACAGTTTAATTCCAAATGGAATGGAATATTAGCGGTTTAATGCGACAGAGCGGCCTATTGCGGAAACTATTCCAAACCCGTGGCTATTTTGAAAAGGGGAAATGTCGCTTGGTTGTAGGCAGTGATATGAGAAACGCTGAAATATTATATAGAAGATTAAACAAATCAAAGATATGAATTCTAAAAATAGTAATCAGATTTTGCTCGGTGAAAAACAAGTTTACCTGATGTTATAATATTAGTCTGTTAAGACAACCGCCCCGGCATTCAAACATGATTAAGGCCTTGAAACTCCACTCGATCGTCTGCAATACTGTGACAGGAAGTTGTTTATCCTTCTTCTTATATTTCAATCCGGGGAATGGAGTTTGTCCGAAATAATGTCCAATTAATGAAACAACCGTAACTATAGTTAGTTTAGCATATTAAAAAGACAATATTCAACCAAGTTTGAAAGGACGATGAACTACATGCCGAGTCACAAAGATGTACACCCGATTTTTAAAAATGTTAAAAATATTAAACAGCTCAGAAATTCAAGTTGTTTTATACATGAAAACAATTAAATAGCTCGTTTTATGCACTGTGTTGGTGAAAAAATCGAAAAAGGTATCTTTTCCCATGGGGGGAATGTTAAAAATTAGCGGAGAAAACTGAAAAAAAATCGTATAGACCAAGGTTGTAAAAGTTTATGCCCACAACCAGTGAGGTCATTCATTCTGGTTACTGTCATCTAAAAATGCTTAATACCTTGTTACCTAAAGCAACCATCAAGGAAAGCCGTTCATGATGTACAGTAATTGAAACGCTTTGTCTTAAATAGCAAAAAAAAAAGGCTTAGCCGACATATTTGAATTCAAAGTTCCCACGAAAAATAGTGTGAACAACTCAAAATTAGTTAATAATGTGTCGTCTTTGGGTAACAGATTTTAAGTGTTATTAATCAGAGTAATGAAATATTTTGACGTTTATCTTTCTTGACGCATAACCCCCGCAGCCCGCGCGCAGGGGCGTCAAGCCTGCTAACACTAAAACGGGGATCCGTCTGCTCTTACAGTCCACGGTAAGGGTATTAAGCCGGCTGACAATGTTTTCAGTTTGTAGACTTCTGGACCCCATCTTTTTCACATTCATACGGGGACATTGAAATATAATTATTAAAGAACATATACAGATTTTAATCGTACAAAGGATTTATTATGGGAATACGCCAATTTTTGAAAAAATAAAGGTTTTTGTGTTTTTTGATTTTTTAAATTGGTTTATTATTTTGCTTCGGGGGACCCATTCAGGTAAAATGACGTTACGTATCCTACATGGAAAAAACAACGATTATCGTCATCGTAACGTCGGTTTTTGAATCAGGTAGGGTAAAAGGTAAATTGTACTGTTTGACATAATACACGGGTCTTTTGGGAAAAAATTAATAGCACTTTGGGCACAGGCTCATGTCCAGACCTAGATTTAACATAGTCGGATTATATATATCGTTCGCCCCCGGAGAGCAAACTGATACCTTATACTGACACGTACCCTGGTACCGTCGACAACGTGACACAACCTTTTCCATCTTCTTAACCGTTTAATAACTACCAATACGGCAAAGCAGCAAGGATTCTGTATCTCTGTTGTGACAGCGTAATCGATCAAGAAGGTGGAGACTATATATACATGCGGTTCTGTATTAAAGAACTAGTTTCCATGCATTTGAAGCGTAGTAAGACTATTTTCCATGCAGTTCAAGTCATAGTGTGGTACTTTTCAAGAATGACTATTCGCCAGACTAGTCCCGGCGAATACTGTTTGTGAAAATCTAATTTACCGGACAAACTTATGCGTGCGCTATTTATATAGTATATCTATCATATCACAATGTATTATCGGTTTCTTCCTTAAAGCTTATGTATGATTAAAATCATCACACCCCCCATCCTCCCTTGCTATGGGCATAGAGCAATCGATTTTGAGAAATGCAGGTATTCACAGGCTTTCGAATCCAACCATGGCCTTTTTCAAAATAAATGGTTATTTTCATTATTATTTTAGAGTAGGCAAAGGCTATAGGCACGACTGTCGTGCACACAGTTCTAAATTGGCTATACTATGGGACACGACACAGGCTTATCATTAAGTCATAAAACCATAGTCGTAACACCACTCAAATTGTAAATTATGCTACAGCCATCCAATAATAGCCTACGCATGTATAATCATACATATGGTTAGTTGTGCTTAATTACTCACAGTTAGGCCCCAGCCCACGTCGTGCCAACGTTTTCACGCACTGCTATTAAAAGTTTCACATCAATCATGCTTCTGTTAATTACTGTGTCATAACTCAAAACTCCAGAAAACTTTCCCCCTGCAAAAGTAATCTCTATCAACCATACCCGTTAACATACGCGCCAGCTACAGAGCTATGCCTCTGTTAGCCATGCGCAACCGATACCTCTAATATCAAAACGGCCCTATTCTAAGTTATTATACACCCCAAACCAATTGCACTCTGGATATTTTAAGGTTACACTAAGGTATCAATCCAAGAGTGTCATGATTTGACTTGGGTTGTATTCATCCAAAGTCTTTAATAACCACGCTACAGTGTTCAGTGGCAGCAGGTATTCCAATATGGTACCTATCTTAAAGTTATCGTAACCCCTTTTAATAAAAAATGAAATTTAAAATTTCGCTAGTAGATGAAAATCGATGTTTTAATTATAAGATAGACTATAACCTTCGATAGATATTCCACTGCTGCAGAAAATCATAACAATGAGTGTAACCTTTTTGACTCACCCTGTACAATCACTTCCGCTTTACGGGTGAAAGCAATTGGTCTAGAATACACAAACTTTCCGATTATCTGCTAATAGACGACTTAACTTCATTGCATGTAGGTTGCAACACCCACCAAATAAATTGCCATTGTTTATGACCAAAATGGCCCTAATTAAAACGTAAATTTCTCAGTTAACAAGCGACGCAGTTGCTTAATTATGCATTACCTTGACTGCTAGACCTCTGCATCCATTCAGCAAGAGGAAGAATCCATAATTTGACCACGGAGTTTTCGAGCTACTGGAGCATGAAGACAACGATGCGTTCCGATCCCCTCTGAACTGTTGCTTCTATATAGTCCAAAATAGTCCTATGGGATGGGTGGTAAAATTAGTACTGTAAGTTACTCAGTAAGTTAAGCCTCAACACCATTTTGTCTTGATATTGTGCTGATTTTATCTTTAAAATAATTTCTAGAGCACAAAATATGGCCCAGAAAGTTAGTTTCCTAATTCTACGATTTTCTTCTTAACTTGACTGTCACTTTTTTTTACTTTTTCCCAAACCTTTTCGGCCAGAGGGTGCCAGACCATTCTATTTTGTGGTGTGGAATTTTTTTTTGTATTTGCCACTGACTTGCTGCCACATTTTGACCTGGTTGAGTCATTAATTCACCTTGCACCCATCATATCAATATCGTTAAACTGCTAGATATACATAAAATATTAGTTATGTGGAGTTGCTCACCACGTGCTTTCAAATGTGTCCAAAGAAGAAGGGCCACAATGAGTGGTGGAAGTGACGTCACTCTGCATCACTATCAGTAACAAGTTACGAACTTCAGATTTAAGGTATATAACGGGTGCGGAATGCATAAGAGAACATAATGCCTAACTTTCCATGTCAAAAGAAAGATGTGAAAGTTAGGCAGATATGTCTCTATGGCATCTGCACCCGTAATAAATCTGATCTAAAGGTCGTTACTGTAACAATGTAAACGATCAAACTTTCAAAATAACAGGCTGCACTAACGGAGTCTTCCTGGGAAATGGTCTCCTCTGCTTTTTAAGATACTAATTTTCGGGAAGGTTCCATAATATGTACCCCCATCTTTGATTTTTGACAGGAATCAAATTCTTTTTAGTTATGACCTAACCTAACAAATACCCTAACCATAAGGCTAAAAATAAAAAAGAATTTTGTTACTTGTAGAACTTCTGGAACGGGTACCTATGGAACTCTTGCCCTGATGTCCTCTCGCTGAGATATTCTTTCAAAGTTTTGTTTAGCTGGCTAGATTTTAGAAAAGTGCAAATCCTGTCTGAGCGATTGACTATTTTTTTTGACAGCGTTGACCAAAAACTTTCCAAGACCAAACAAATCGTGCCATAACTGTCAAAATAAGAATAAGACGAGAATGTTGTAAAGGAATTCTCTTTATGGTTTGTACACTTCAGAGTTCAGACGGATGAAATACTGTTACGGTTTAGACGAATGAATATCTCTTGGAGTATGCACTAAAACAGAAGTGTTAGGTTCAGTGATCATCTAACATCTTCGAAACGATCGGACAGTCTATTTAAACACACATAAAGGCATAAATACCAGTTTACGTTCACATTAAAATGTCACGCGGTAGTAGAGGAGGAGCAGAACATCGTAGGGGCCTTATTTAAGGAGTTCGTTTACCTCCCACTACAGAAAAGGTTTGACACATTTGGTAGTTAATATGGACCCTCTACATCAATTTAAGTTTACACAGGGGTCAAATTTTTAAAATGCTCCAATCATGTTAAAATGTATGACATATTGTCCATCTAGTTATAAGGATTCCAAAAATGTATAGCTTGTACCACCTACGACCATTGGTTTTGGAGTTATAGGGTAAAAATGACAAAAAATGGTAAAAAAAGGTCAATCTCAATTAATCGTCGCCCACATCACATACTGTCGTATTTTACAAAACACGTTTTCCGAGAAAATCGCAATTCAAAATCTATCGCGACATTTCATGTCTATACGGTAAATTGAAGCATAAATGAAACATCTAGACTTTACTGTTTTGAAGAAAACATTTTTAAGTCCAATATAAACCATAAATCCAACTTAAAACTGCAATTATATTATCTTAATTAGGCTACAAAGTTATAAGTCTGTATGTGAAATCACAAATAATGTATATTGCAAAATACGACGCATATTACACCGTTGTTTTCAATGTACGTAAAATAGATCACTATGTGAAACGCTTGTTTACGAAATAACGATGGAAATACGTCAAAATAGATCTGTATGTGAAATCGTTTATTTTGAGATCGGCAAAATAGAACGCTATACCAAACACGTGTAAATGAATGGCGATTTTAAAATACGACAGTATGTGAAACGCGGATATGATGATTTTGAGGAAAATGTCAAAAATCAGTAATTATAAACTAATTAATTAGGCATCCTCACATTTTGAAACTTTGTGGATGGCAAGAACTCGATGAACTAAGTAAGTAGGAGGAATTTCGCAAAAACCTCAAAAATGTGAAATACGACAGTATGTGATGCGGGCGACGATTTGTACAGGGGTCAACATTAAAATTTACTCTGATTATATTTTAAATACTTGCAAATTATTGCCTGAGGTAAGAGGACTCCTAAAAAGTATAGTTTTGATTATGCCAAATGTTTACTTACGGAGATAAGGGTCAAAGAAGGTCAACACCAATTGGATTATGTTGCCCTATGACCTATTTTGTCCCATAACATGGTAACTATGCATTGCAGATGGTACAAACTATTCCTTATTTTGACACATTAAGCTAGATGAACAACTGCTTTCAATTTTACCAAAATTGGAGCAACTTCTGATTTTGACCCCTGTACAAATAGAAATTGACCTTTTTTACCATTTTAGCTATTTTTACCCTATAACTCCAAAACCAATGTTCGTAGATGGTATAAGATGGTACAAATTATACATTTTTGGAATCCTTATGGTTACACACCACTAACTCACTTATACACAGTAGTCTATGGGAAAAACGGCAACTTTGAGCATGTTTCTTTCACATTTAAAACTCTCACAGAGGAAATACAACAACATCACCCCAAGTACAAGCTAAAATCACCAAATAACCAAATTTTGAACATATGATGACCAGAAAATATTTTAGTTACGAATCACCAAACTCGCCCGATGTCAGAACCGGCAACCCAGATTCTCTATAGTCCGCCAAAGCTAGTAAATTTTGCAAATCGATGGAAATTGATGACCCGCGGAAGTAAATTACCTCAAATTCACTCTCCAAATGCCACTTAGTTTTGAGAAAACATACCATCTAACATACCCATATCAATCATGAAATTTTTTCATCACTTTCTTAAATTAGTCCCACCCAAGATTTTTGATTTGATCCTTCCGTACGGCAGCCTGGTTAGTGATGTATAACCATTATGACTAGAACGGACAATATGGCCAAAACATTTCAACAATGATTGGCAGCCATGATGGTTGACAAGATAGACACATTCCCAGTTACTACAATACATTCACCTGTCGCTATCCTTGTGCGTCACTAAACATGGACGATTGACAGCTTAATGTATTGTAGTCCTGAATGTATGCATCTTGGTCCACCAACATGTCTGTGTGAACGTCATATTGAATACGTCTATAGACTCTGACCTGTGCTGGGAAATCTTTTAATAAAATCAAACCATCTGTCTTTCAGGAGCAAATATTAATTCCTGTCAGATGGGTCGCGGGTGACTATAAACACGACCCAAGACCCCCCAAAGACCCAAGACGCCACTTCAACTTAACTATAAAACACAGCCCCCTCAACTATAAACAAAGACCCCCTCACCTATACAACAAGGACCCCCCTCAACTATAAAAAAACAAAGACCCACCTAGACTATAAAACAAAGACCCCCTCCAACTATAAAACAAAGACCCCTCAAACTATAAAACACTGACCCCCTCAACTATAAAACAAAGACCCCCTCAACTTAAAACCAAGACCCCACCTAACTATAAACAGACCCCTCAACTTAAACAAAGACCCCTACATTAAACAAAGACCCCCCTCCACTATACCACAAAGACCCCCCCTCAACTATAAAAGAAAGAACCCCCTGCAACTTATAAAACAAAGACCCCCTCAACTATAAAACAAAGACCCCCTCAACTATAAAAACCAAGACCCACCCCTCAACTAGAAAACAGAAAACCCCCCTCAACTATAAAAACAAAGACCCCCCCAACTAAAAAACAAAGACTCACCTAAATATAAAACCAGGCTCAGATCAAATTTTTTAAATTTTTGATCGGCAGAGCTTGGTCAACTTTAACTTGCGCGAATATGCCGGAAAATAAATAGATGTGAATAATGATCCGTCAATCAGTGGGCGTAAAGCCGGGGGGGGGGGCACCCGTTGAGTTTCGTCGTTACATAACGTCCGTCGTTACCCACCCCCGGTTGGTACCTTTGTCTAAAAATCTGTAAGCTGTTGTTTTGAGCGCGAGGTGCACGATATGAAATACAGAGAAGTTCCCTCAAACAATTGTTTACTTCTAATTGTTCGACTACTTCCTACTACTATCTTACTTTTGGCTGTGGTGATTGCATTTTGGGGCGACGGTAAACGCGAGCCTGGAAAAAATGTTTTGTTGGTAACAATACACGTGTTCGGATAAGTTCAGCAATAGTGCCCCCTCGTCAACAAAATCCGGGGGCTAGCGCCACTGGAGCCGAAGTCCGTTTTTTTTTTCTTTTATTTCTTTGCGATATCCTGTTTATCGTGTTATTTGAGATATAAATGCTCCACTTTCATTATCAATCCTCACGCAATGTGCGGCTTTTTGCATGACTGAAAGACTCTGACTCTATCATGACTGAATATCAATGGCGAACGATCTATAATCGCTGTCAGACCCGACTGGGAAACATACAACGATGATGACCACCATGATGGTGACAGTAGAACATTCAGTACTACACTACATTCACCTGTCGATGATTCCGTGTGCGATCATCAACGGATCGATGGACAGCTTAATGTATTGTAGTCCTGGATGTGCATCTTGGTCCACAACAGTCTGGTGGCTGATGTGTCCTAGTGAACTACGGTCATAGGGGACTGCTGGACATGGCGGGGAAATATTTATAAAATCAAACCATCTGTCTTTCAGGAGCAAAAATATTATTCTGTCAGATGGCGTCTGAGGTGGGACTATAAAACAAAGACCCAAAAGACCCAAAAGACCCAAGACCCCCCTAAACTATAAAACAAGACCCCCTCAACTATAAAACAAAGACCCCATCAACTATAAAACAAAGACCATCACAACTATTAAAACTAAGGACCCCCCTAATATAAACAAAAGGACCCCCTCAACTATAAAACAAAGACCCCCTCAACTGATACCACAAAGACGCCCCTCAACTATAAAACAAAGACCCCCTCAAATATAAAACAAAGACCACCTCAACGAGAAAACAAAGACCCCTCAACTATAAAACAAGAACCCCTCAACTATAAAAACAAAGACCCCTCAACTATAAAACAAAGACCCCTCAACTATAACATCAAGACCCCCCTCAATATAAAACAAAGACCCCCTCAACTATAAAACAAGACCCCCTCAACTATTAAACAAAGACCCCTAAACTATAAAAACAAAAAGCCCATCAAACTATAAAACAAAGACCCCCTCAAACTATAAAACAAGGACCCCCTCAACCAGGCTCAGATAAATTTTATTTTGGATCGGGCAGAGTTGGTCAACTTAACTTGCGCGATTATGCCGAAAATAAAATATATGTGAAAGGATCGTCAATCAGTGGCGTAGCCGGGGGGGGGGGCAACCGTGAGGTTTCGTCGGCTTACATAACGGTCCGTCGGTACCACCGGTTGGTACCTTTGTCTAAAAATCGGTAAGCTGTTGTTATGAGCGCGAGGTGCATGAGATGAATACCGAGAAGTCATAACATTGGTTACTGCTTAATTGGTCGACTACTCCTACTACTATTCTTTAGTTGGCTTTGATGTTGCATTTTGGAGGCGACGGTAAAACGCGAGCCGGGAAAAATTAGTGTGGTTACAATACAGGTGTCGGTATATTCACAAATCTGTGCCCCCTCGCAAACCAAAAATCATGGTACGACACTGAGGCAGAGGTCGTTTTTTTTCTTGTATTCTTTGCGATATCCGGTTTAATCGTGTTGATTTTTGAGATTAAGCTCCACTTTCGCATTATCCTCATAGTCAATGTGCTGCTTTTGCATGACTGAAAGACTACTGAATCTATCCATGAATGAATATCAATGGCGAGATATAGCTGTCAGACCCGGACTGGGAAACAAGACAGAATGGGGGAAACAATATTTTGCTTTTTGGCGCTCCCCAAAATCATTTTTAAACACAGCTGGGTATGGCAGCGGAGATGACGAAGCGAGTACAAACCCGTGCTATGGTTATGTTCAAATGCCAAAATTACTCACCTGAGTTATGGCCAAAACGCTTACACCACTGTGTACAGGTGTGTGGTAAGCTGTTTTGGCGCAATCTGTTTGTAGTGTGATCCCCAAATATGTACACACAGCTGTGTATGGAGAAAATGGAGGCTGAGAGGTCGAGTACAAAACGCATCATTTTATGTTTTTATGCAAAAAATATGCGCCAAAACAGCTTGGGTTGACCATATAGCCGACGCCGCCGCGCCGCGAGTAAAACATCTTCAAGTTGGACACAGAACACTCCTGTTTTTTGTTTCAAAAACTTTTATATAAACTGCCACAAACTATAAAAGCTTGTTTACAGCTGAACACAGATTTCAAGAATTTTCTTCAAATACTTTTAAAACTTGTAAATTTAGCGTGGAACCGACCCATTTAAATAAATGACGACCCCCCAATCACTAGGTTAGAATGATTCCGAAACATTCCTCGACACTACATGCCATATTCGAACTAGCATCGAAAAAAAAACCAAACTTGAAAACTTGTGAAGAACAATCATGGCGCAAAATCAAACAGCTTTTTTTTCAGGAGTTACGGTTACCATGATAGTAGAAAGTTTGAAGGAGAAAATCACGAGAAAAGGGTGCGTTATCACGCTTGATATCGGGCATTGCAAATAAATACCCCTAACATTTAGTCAATAATAAATGAATAATGCAGAGAATTTAATAGCAAGGATGTAATATAGCGCCCTTATGCTATTGGCCCTACGCGCTTTATAAATGAATCCATCCCATAATAAAATTAAGGAGACAAGAAGGTTGGTTTTGCCAGGAATTTCATTTCTGAAGTAAAAGGGGTAAGTATGCAAACGTATATGGATGGAGATTCTGCAGGAATTAAGAATTGTGTGGGTCTGTTTATATTGGAGGGGTCTTTGTTTTATAGTTGAGGGGGTCTTTGTTTTATAGTTGAGGGGGTCTTTGTTTTATAGTGAGGGGGTCTTTGTTTTATAGTTGATGGGGTCTTTGTTTTATAGTTGAGGGGGGGTCTTTGTTTTATAGTTGAGGGGGTCTTTGTTTTATAGTTGAGGGGGTCTTTGTTTTATAGTTGAGGGGGGTCTTTGTTTTATAGTTGAGGGGGTCTTTGTTTTATAGTGAGGGGGTCTTTGTTTTATAGTTGAGGGGGGTCTTTGTTTTATAGTTGAGGGGGGTCTTGTTTTATAGTTGAGGGGGTCTTTGTTTTATAGTTGAGGGGGGTCTTTGTTTTATAGTTGAGGGGGGGTCTTTGTTTTATAGTTGAGGGGGGGTCTTTGTTTTATAGTTGAGGGGGTCTTTGTTTTATAGTTGAGGGGGTCTTGTTTTATAGTTGAGGGGGGGTCTTGGGTCTTTGTTTTTATAGTCACCCGGTGGGTCGTTGGGTACTCCTGAAATAAGTGGATGCAGTGGCGTAACCAGCGGGGGGGGGGGGGGGCAGGGAGGCGCAAGCCCCCCAAACAGAAACCTGCCCCCCTTTAGCCCCCAATGAAAATGACTTTTTGTACAGTGTCTATGGAGAAGGACCCAAATTGCCCCCTCAAAAAAAGCCTTGGCACCCCTTCAGCCCCCCACTCCCATTTGCAAAGGTTGGTTACGCCACTGAGGGATGAGAGTTGTAGATGGATTATATTAGTAGTGTTTAGTTTTTCGTGCATCCGCCCTTTAACATCCACATCTACCAGCCTATGAATCCAATTATGAAATTCTTTAACACTTTTCTTGTACGTTCAATCAGCATGTGTCTTAAGTTAGTAAGCCAGAAGCTCTTTTGAATTAAGTATGACGGTGATGGCTTACTGAAAAAACAATCAAAATGTTGTCTTCAATTTAATAACAGACGAAATTATGATAAACCTGATTTTTTATTTGAAAGCCAATTTATCTCATTTGAAATTATATTAAAAATTTGTTTAAAAAAAGATATATTTAAATGGTTCAGGACCATAAGGACCATATAGTCCTGGTGCATAAATAAAAATATGAAACTTCGTGAGTGTTTTGATGGTTTTTTGATTCGAGATCCCAAACATTAATGCCGATTGCAATAGCATAATCGCAGGACTTATATTTATATTCAACGTACAGGATACATATTCCAGGGTTACGGCGAACGTTCAAGCGCCCTCTGTGCGAAAGTCGGGTAACTTATTCCAATCATGCCAATAAGTAAGAGTACTATATCTTATGTAACAATGTTTACCACTCAATTTTTGGACAGTTAACGGGTTCAGATTTACCAAAGAGCCATTTTCTCGCATCCGAGATTTCGTTTATTTCCGTTGAGGGACTGTGTGGTCTGGCCAGCTAGGGAAGTGTGCTAGTAGTCTCATCTCATTATCAATTCATGGCAACCTCCTAGCTTCTATGAGATATCATATGGTTCCTCCTGGAGCATATGCTTCTGGAGCATAACTAATTGGAAAATATTCTCAGCGAGCAGATTTGTGATATGCCTCCTGAGCTATTTGAATGCACAATGAACCAGAAGCGCCCTTGGCAAAATATGCCCGGCGACATGCCTGCGAGTGGGATATATTCTAAGTCAAATATACTCCAAGAGCATATTTGCCACTGCTCCCTCGAACATGTGCATTCAGTTATTAAATATTTCGCCCAGCTATTTATGCCTTCAGGACCACATGGTCCTGATGGACCATATGCCTCCTAATCCGTGCCAAAAATCTCATGAAGCGAACCTCCTAGTACACATGCTTTATTGTTAGCGGTTAGAAGTGGTTATGGGTTGGCAGCATTCATTTTTGACGGTGGCGCGTTATATAAGGACATTTAGACCACATTTTTTCAGAAATCGTGGTCACCCCAAAGACCTCATTTTTTTAAAGTAACCAAAGACCATTTTTGGATAGAATTTTCGACTAATTTGTCACCCAAATAACCTAGGGTTTGAAAGCGTTAGCCTATATCATACCCTTTCTTAAAGGTGCTCCCCCCCCCCCCCCCCTCAGAAAATTGTCAAGCCCCGTATAGCTAAAATTGTCAATCTTTAAAGGTTACAATAAAAACATAAAACAAGAAAACACTAACAAAAAACAAACAAAAAAAACCACAAAACAAAACAAGAGAACGAGAGAGAAGACTTACGTTCTGCCCTGGGATAGACCGTATTCAACAGCCAGCCATGTTAATGGACACGATAGACGCATCCAGTACTACAATAACATTCACTGTCATGATCCCTGTGCAATCGTAAACATGGATCGATTGACAGGTGAATTGTAGTCCTGGAATGTATGCATCTTGTCCACCAACATGTCTGGGGCTGACGTCATATTGATACTGGTCTGGTTCTATATGGTTATACTTGTAGTCGTTAATCTTTACCACGAAAATAACAAACAAGAATTCTACGATTAAAAACTCAGAAAATAATATTTTCATGGCACTGAGGAGCGGAAATTGATACAATTAGTATTTAAAAAAGAAACCTTATAGAATGACACCGCAAACCACCACTAAGTCATTAAAGAAAGGGTGTTTTGGGGATTTTTTTACGTTCTCATACTCTTTGCGAAAGCTTTTTCTAATATTTCCGCTTGGCACTCTTTTCGGGTTCGAGACCATATGCTATTACTCCACTGGCTACAGACACCGAACAGATCGAAACTAACTCAAATATAGGCAAAAACAACGCTAAATGAAACAAAACCACCGAACCGCTGCAAGCAAATAATCACTTTTCGTTAAAACTGTTTCATTTGCCTGATGATCTCCTCGTAGATTTAAATTAAAAAAAATATTTTCGCATAATTATATAGACAACTTCCTGCGTGAGCCTATAGGATACATTAAAGCATTCCCTGAACTTAAGCCTATGGTTGTTCATTAACATGATTAATGGTACCTTTTTAATTTGTTCTATTTAATAATCAACTAATAGGTTATCATTTTCCAATTTATTATGGCCTTTCGTCTGACCTATTAGCGTATGAAAACAAGCATTTTCTGATCAACCTAGGCTCTCTGATGTGACGCTCCACGCGGCACATTATTTTATGCTGCCTAACATAACTGGGAATTAGGCGAAATATGGATCGTTGCTATTTGCGATTTCAATGATCAAAAACAATTCCTAGTAATTTCGCATTTTGTTCACGGGTTGCATGAAGTTGTGTGATATCTCAGTTTTGATTTGTTCAAGAAAGACAGTGAACCGTTATAATGCATACTCAAAATAATGTTTCTGGGGAAAACTAGAAATAATAGCAAGTAACTCTGCATTGAGGCATGATGTAGGAAGATAACTACATTATCGGGAAAAATCCTGCAATAAAAAGCAAATGATGCCATCAGTATTTGGACTGATATATTAAAATATTTGTCCTCTATAAGAAGTTTACCATAGATGTGAGTAATAAAATTTGTCAAGTTGTGAGCTTAACTTAATTGTACTACCACTTTCACGTTTAGAAAAGTGATTCGCGCTTACACATGTGAAGCATCTTGTGGTCCTACACGTGAACGTTTGCGTCAGACATTTTGTGAAAATGATGATCATTTGTGTACTAGGCTCATTTTCCTGTGTCTAAAGGTTATTTCTGGCCTTGGTGTTAAGTGAATACTGTAAAATGATGATCATTTGTGCACTAGGCTCATTTTCCTGTGTCTAAAGGTTATCTCTTGGATGGTGTTAAGTGAATACTGTAAAATGATGATCATTTGTGTACTAGGCTCATTTTCCTGTGTTTAAAGGTTATTTCTGGCCTTGGTGTTAAGTGAATACTGTATGATATGATCATTTGTGTAATGGGCTTATAGTCCTGTGTCTAAAGGTTATTTCTGGCCTTGGTATTAAGTGAATACTGTAAAATGATGATCATTTGTGTACTAGGCTCATTTTCCTGTGTCTAAAGGTTATTTCTGGCCTTGGTGTTATGTGAATACTGTAAGTGTACTAGGCTCATTTTCGTGTGTCTAAATATTATTTCTGGCCTTGGTGTTAAGTGAATACTGTAAAATGATAATCATTTGTGTACTAGGCTCATTTTCCTATGTCTAAAGGTTATTTCTGGCCTTGGTATTAAGTCAATACTGTAAAATGGTGATCATTTGTGTACTAGGCTCATTTTCCTGTGTCTAAAGGTTATTTCTGGCATTGGTGTTATGTGAATACTGTAAAATGATGATCATTTGCGCACTAGGCTCATTTTCCTGTGTCTAAAGGTTATTTCTGGTCTTGGTGTTAAGTGAATACTGTAAAATGATGATCATTTGCGCACTAGGCTCATTTTCGTGTGTCTAAAGGTTATTTCTTTTTTTATATAATTTGTATTTTTAACGCGCGACATATCCACGTAAACGTAATCAAGGCGCTGTGCGGCTGCCATGAAAAGCGCTCAGCACATCAGAGAAATCATAATACCAAGAAAAACAGTTATGCCAAGAAGCTCGATTTTAGAAGCAGGAGGAAACCGGAGTACCCGGAGAAAACCTGCGGGAACGAGTATGGATCGAGAAACCAAATTCACATAAAGTCACCGAGAACGAGCCCCTGCCGGGAATCGAACCCGAGACCTCATTGGTGAAAGGCGAGGGAAGATACGCTGCGCCAACACGTTCCCCTTGGCCTTGCTGTTAAGTGAATACTGTAAAATGAATGATCATTTGTGTACTAGGCTCATTTTCCTGTGTCTAAAGGTTATTTCTGGCCTGGTGTTAAGTGAATACTGTAAAATGATGATCATTTGTGTACCGGGCTCATTTTCCTGTGTCTAAAGGTTGTTTCTGGCCTTGGTGTTAAGCGAATACTGTAAAATGATGATCATTGTGTACTAGGCTCATTTTCCTGTGTCTAAAGGTTATGTCTGGCCTTGGTGTTAGTGAATACTGTAAAATGATGATCATTTGTGTGCTAGGCTCATTTTCCTGTGTCTAAAGGTTATTTCTGGCCTTGGTGTTAAGTGAAATGATGGCCATTCGTGTACTAAGCTCATTTTCCTGCGTCTAAAGGTTATGTCTGGCCTTGGTGTTAGTGAATACTGTAAAATGAATGATCATTTGTGTACTAGGCTCATTTTCCTGTGTCTAAAGGTTATTCTGGCCTTGGTGTTATGTGAATACTGTAAAATGGTAATCATTTGTGTGCTAGGCTCATTTTCCTGTGTCTAAAGGTTATGTCTGGCCTTGGTGTTAAGTGAAATGATGGCCATTCGTGTACTAAGCTCATTTTCCTGCGTCTAAAGGTTATTTCTGGCCTTGGTGTTAAGTGAATACTATAAAAGGTAGCCCTATCTAAAACATTAAATACCTTAAAATCTAAACAATCAAATCAAAAACAAAATCCACACAAATTTAAAGTCCGTAGACATTTTTTTCCGGACAAAAGTAGACGAATTTAGATTTTAAGGTGTTCTTACTTTACCCTACTTTGTTTTACACTCTTAAGGATTATTATTCGTAGTTGTTGCGATTGTTTTGAATAGCGAAAAGTTACAGGAAAATTATTAACAATTTGAATAAATTAACAAAGAATCTAAAACATCAGTAAAGTATACTAGATAGAATTATACTATTTTGTAAAGACAAGGCAATGGAAAATAAAAGAGCAACAGCCATTTACTAGCGTCGTCAACATCAACAAGAAACATTTTGGTGCTGGGCACCAAGGTATGCCCCGCGCAATGGTAGAATTATTAAAAACATCCGAAAATAGCAACAATTGAGAGATAAATAACACATTTTCACAAAAATATATGCTCATGCAGGTGACTTTTATTGAAAAGAGAATATGGTAATAGTGGTATCTGAAACTTGGCACGTTTGACTCCAGTTCAATTGTTTTATGCTTGTGCAATTTAATGATCACTATAATAAATAGTTGACGGCCCTGATGTCAGTTTCCAGAAATTGTCAATATTTGATATCAATGCAATCATGATATAGTACCTAACCCGGGACGTTGGCTGTTCGCCCAACTGGCCTGATATATGACCTGATTTGCACACGTGTGTCATAAAGCCATGTACAGATCAAAGCATTCTCACACTGATATCATCATTTTACTCATACAAAAACTATCATGTATTTGCATTAATATTTATGCCATATTAATCACAATCATTAAGTAATTTTATAGCACTGTTCATCATTTTCAATTGTCATGAAGAATTGTAGTGACGACCAAGGCTATTCATCCTTCAACACAGCAAAAACTCCATGTCTGTCAAGTTATTCCATATCTATAGGGAGCAATAAAAAACAAAACAAAATTTATGTTACACAAGAGAAAATGCGAGTGCTATATATGTCAAACATTGTAGACATGAGAAAAATAGGCAAAGGTTATTTCATGTATTTTATTTCAAATCACGCTTTCCACGTTTTGGGAGTACATTTTGATACGTTTATTGCTTCACTAACCGGCGCCAGGAAATCAAACATAGGTTTGCTCAGGGCTTCAGACGTGGATCTGAATTCATATAAAAGTGTATCAGTTGTAAATATATTGCCTTGGTCGCAAAATGAAGTCTGATGTTATAGCCTTTTTTCTATTTTTTTTCTTTATCTATTTTTTGCCGATATCTGTTTCCAATTTGAAAAACAAAATATAAAGAACAAAACTAATATGATGTAGCGTTTATTCCATGTTACATTTAAATGAAAAATAACTGATCAAAGAAATCCATCATCATCATCATCATCATCATCTTCATCATCATCATCTTCTTCTATCATCTATCATCTATCATCGTCACAATTGGAGTTGTGGTGGTGATAGTAGTAGCAGTGGTTGTGGCAGCCACAGCAGCTTCTTTAGGTCATTTGGGGAAACTGTAAAACAAACAAATCAATCATTGGCTCATGCTTCGCTTAGTTCACTGTAACTTTCAGCAGATGGCCATAGTAGCCTTTGACAATGTATAACCTTTTCTTTCATTTTAAAGGAAATAATATTTGTTTTCTATAACAATATTAAAAAAAAAAAAAAAAAAAAAAAAAAAAAAAAAAAAAAATATGAATCCAAGACACATAAAATAGCATAAGAATCGATCGATATGTTTGGCATTTTAGTGTTAAACGAAGACGAAATCAAGACGTTGTTTGTTCGAAGTTGGTATATTTATTACTAACCCTTGCTTAATCGTTGTTAAATATTCTAGTGCTCTTCTGTACTTGGAATCATCCTTTGCCATCTGTGTGCCTCAGGGATTCTCTCCGATCGGTTGTTTATTGGAAAATTACAAACGCTGAAAGACTACAGGGGAAATCGTAAATTGACAAAGTTCAATGCGATATTTTTACCATGATGATTTGATTAAGTTCCCCACTCTTTTTTTATTTTATTATGCCTTTATTACTGTATCATTTCAATGTGCTTGGATGCGTATATTTCATACATAATTTTATGCATAGTATATAGGCCTACACGTATTTATCATTAGTATCAACATTTCTATTTCTATATATATCTCCCTATATACCCATAGCAAATTACACATTCGTATATTATCTGTCAAAAAGTGAATTCCTAGCAAAGTACATTTCTGAGGCTTATAAGTAGTTGTTTTTAAAAGGCACCGCACGGGCTTATCATTATCAACTAATAATTACCACCGCATATTTAGTTTTGTCATATTAATCTTGTTTTGAAAGAGATCCACAAACAAATACTTTAAGTGTATACCTAGGTCACTTTTTTCTGCTCACGGTGTCTAATGACTTCTTTACTATATTACATAAAAATGAATTAACTACATTTGAAATATGACGGTGGGCCTTCTGTACAGATGGAATTTTTGGAAAATTTCTCTCTTTTAGGAGGTATACGTATTATAAGATTCATTTGACTTTTGGATTTAGCGTTAGCCAAACACTCTAATATTTCAATAACTTCATCTTCTTTTTGCAGGGCCCCAATATCAAAGTTCAAACGCAAAATGGGAATATAATTTCAGTAATTTAAGCTGAGCGTTAGGTATCTCCTGAAACTTAATCGGACATATACAATCCAGTGTTTCCTCAGGATAAATTGTATATCATTGCATACACAAATGCAAACTTATATCGATACAACGTAAGCCCGGTGAACGTAACTCAAGCCCGAACATTGAATTCCGTAGTCTCAAGAAGTTAAAGGTGCGTGTTCCGATCGTCTTTGGGACCCCCCTGATTTACCCGGAAGTGGTATCGATTTTGATATCAGATGAAAGGCCGTATTTTTCTCATTGTCGTCCTGAAATTTGAGCCCTCAAATCCATTTCATTCCCAAGATATTCACAAAAAACCGCCGTTTTAGTGGTTAACCACTTTATTAGCACAGTATTGAATAGGGCTTTGCAACATGCATTATTGCGTCTACCATCAAAACCACAAGGTTGTTTCCCACGGTACTTGATGGGGTGTATGTGCAAGTGCCAGGCTCTCATATCAAGTAGAGAACACAATACACATAAATCGGAACAACCACCTTTAACGGTTGGTATTTGTTTATAATAAAGGGGCATCGCTCATACCTCATTCCTTTAACTTAGAAACATGCATTATTTACATTACTAAAACAGTTGCGTAATGTGTGCCGAAATATTACAGACAGATCCGATCTTGTCTACAAGAAATTCAGAATTCCGCAAACAATGGTAAATGGGGCAGACAATAAGAGAGAATGACCTACGAGGCACTGTGTTAAAAATATTTGCACATATGAAGGAAACGCGTCATTATATCAACTGAACTATTGTAAATAAGCTTTTTCAAAAACGTCCTAGGAACTATGAACAAAAAAAAATATGGTTATAACACAAAATGCTCCTTTTAAACATCATTGATATGTAGAAAATTCATACTGAGAGAATTACACATTTCCAGAAAGGAAAGTATCCCGGGAATATACTGACAAAACAACAAATTTGTTCTCATCCAAACCCCTCACATTCGATCATTTTTGTGTATTGTTTATTTTCAACACAGAATATTTTAATTTTCTTTTGAATTTGTTTATCATTCTCAGACAATTATTCAGGCACAGGTTTTACTGCTCGCTCAAGAAACGTCTGTTATACCTAGTTTCTGCAGTGATTGGAAGTTGCTTTGTTGTTTTAGATTATAAACTTAATAATTGCTTTCATATTTGGTTTCATTTAATTTGGTAATACAAACACTAATCAAATTTGAAACAGGTATTCAGTTCAGGTCTTTGAAAAAGGTTTCGTTGGGATTGGTGTTAATTAAGTTAGTAACGAACTTGCCAAAGAATACAGGTTGAAAACAATACAATGCCGACTGGTGAATAATTGGCACAATAAAATATGTAATGATTTATGACAGACCTAAAGTAAAACATGAGAAGTACAACCAAAGCAGAATCGTCTAGACGTTCCTGTATTAACATGCAGACATCGAAGGATGCCTCTCTCCTGTCACGCGTAGCTTTGTTTTAATCGTCTGTATCAATAGTATTATTCTCCACTTAGGGCTTGGCAACGACATTTCTATGATGTATACAAGACATCAGCTGTCCACCTTCTATGGTACCTGAAAACTTAAAGCAATAATAGCACATTTTTTGAAGAGCGCCCCCAATTTTTCAAAAATGTTGAGATTTTTACACGGTTGCATGGTAACTGGCTAGTAAAATATACCTGTGAATGGTTAAGCTCGAAAATGTCAATGTGTCGCAAACGAAGGAATTTTGTAATTAGAATAATTAATATCGGAGATCTCGATAATAATCCAACGGCTGCTGGAAACGGCCTTCCAATATGAAATAGCCGGGAAATAGCGCCATGTACGCGTCTACGTGTCCATTAGTTGTTTTATTGGTTCAGGCAAGTCATGTTAGAGGTCATTTTCTTGAGGTGGCACTATTTCATCATGGACGGACATAAACTTAGCATTTCCAGCTCTGCTGTTAAGTATAATCTGGGATTCCAATTCTAATTACAAAATCGCTTATTTTATGATATATACGCATTTTTGAGCATTCTCGTTCGCAGGTGTAGTTTCCTAGGCAATTACCAACATAATTGTGCAAAAATATCAAATTTTTTAAAATTGGGGGCGTTTTTCAAAAAATGTCTGTTATTGCTTTAACCAAATTTCAGTTAAAAGGGGAGGGAATGAGATCTTGCAAATATATATTTTCAATGTACAGGTATAAAGGTGTCACCGATAATAAGCAATTCTGATCTCATTTTTTCCTATACCTATTCCATAACGTTGTTTTCGGTTTTCTGCTCGTGTCTTCTGCGTTGCCTTTGTTGTTTCCTCTCATACTTCAACGTGTCTTGATGTCTTTGTTTCTTTTTCTACTATCTTAGTTTGCCAAATTATGAAGAAATCTTTATTATTATTATTATTTACGGGATTCTAGCTTTTGCAGAATAGTGCAGAATAACCGCATATTCATCACTGCAGGCATTCTATGTAGTCGTCAAATAATAGTCACTTCTTATCGGCATTGCTGGGATGTTACGCATCAGTGCCTCGGGTCGTTTCAGATATTTTGAGAGTCCACTTTGAAAAATGATTTGTTTCTAGGTCGTCTGATTGTAATCGGAAAGACCTTATGGCAGCACGATTCGCCTGTGTATCCGTGTGTCTGCGTGTCACACATTTGGTATACACTTTTGGTTAAAATGCTGTCTAGTTTTAGTGCAGTGACAGTTTAACACTTAAAAGTCAATTTTGCCAATTAAACGACAGACGATAACTTTTTAGGCTCGTATTCCTTGTATTTGTTAAACTTTGTATACGCATACTTTCATCAAAAAGTAATATTCATCACCCCGTTAATTTAATAATTAGTGTAGGTCCGAAGGGCCTTGTCCACCAACAGGAGTGTCGGTAACAAACAAATCAAATTATTAAACTCAGCAAACATGAATATATTTTTCTGTTTAAGTATTTACATATTAATGTAATAAACAATAAATAATAATAATATAAAATTCAGCCAGAAATCCAACCAGTCAGATAAGTAAAATAACAACACGCTGCTTAGACATCCAATTATGAAAGTGAAAAAACAACGCACTGCTAATGAAAGCAACGCGTTGTTTAAGTACTGCTCTCATTGGGCTATTCCAGAAAAAAATGCCCCCCCCCCCCATAGAGGGCGCCGGAATTCCAGACTTTTTGTCACTTTTGAAAGCTGGAATTCCAGAATTTAACGTCTAATACGGGGTGGGAATTCCAGCCATTTTAGGTATAGAGGGTGACGGAATTCCAGTGTTTTTACAATTTTCAGAGGAAAATTCCGGAAAAAATCAATATTTTCAACACCCTCTATACCCCTAACCATAATCCTATGGGAATTCCATGTTTTTTTTACATTGGTAGTCAAGAATTCTTGAATTTACGGAAGGTAGTGTCTGGAATTCCTGGTAATTTACGGAAGGTAGCGCCTGGAATTCCAGATAATTCATGGAAGGATAGCCAGGAATTCCAGATATTTTGTGAACAAAAAATGTTGCCCTCTCGGGGGGGGGGCATTTTTTTTTTCTGGAATAGCCTATTAGCAACGCGTTGTTATTTTTTACTTTTCTGATTGATTGGCTAAACAACGCGTTGTTTTCTGAAAGCAATGGGTTGCTAAGAAAGCAACGCGTTTTGACCAATACGTCATGACCCTTGCCCTGCACGTACTGGCCAAACGTATTCATTGGCGACCTGCAGAAAACAATTTCATCACAGTCACAACTTGTATCATAGGTTATTGACTATGAAGTTATTGACTGCCAATGTTGTGTTTTTCAAACACATGTTATTCCCTAGGATCCGAGAGCCTGCGAAAAACACGATTTGATTGTCATGTTCCCCTTATATACGGTGGATTAAAAGTCCTGGCGAACAACAACTTGGCGATTTTACTCCAGGAGGAATACAGAGACAGGATAGACCGAAATTGCTTCGGAATAACCGCTAAATGAATTGCACGGATTCTTTATAGTATAGTCCCTAAAGAAGAAATACACATACTACGTGGAAAAAAATGTTATTGAGCTGATGTTTTCATCAGACATGCAGAATACATCATATAAACCAACATATCCAAACCCCCATGAATCCCCTTTGGGGAATAAATTTTATCCAAAATAGCTGACATTGCATATAATTAGCTATATCTTGGCTTCTCAAGTAGATGTGTTGATGATTTTAGTCTAAATCTAAATTATCCATGTTTTCCTTTATGTTGAAATTCAAAATGGCCGCCATTACATATAATTTGCATATAATCTCAACTTCAGAACAAGGAAAAAGAGGGATAAAGAAACAAACAATTATATCTCAATAAATATATAATAATTTATTGAGATTGATTTATATTCGCTTATATATATTATATATAAGCGAATAATAAAAATGACAAGAATTATATATAAATGAATAAATATAAATAAGTGAATAAATAAATAGATATAAATAAAGAGACATTTTGTAAAAGGGACTTGTACAAAAGACGGAACCTGAATAATGTAATAGGAAGTCCTCTTTAGGTGTTTTCACACCCAAATTTCTTTCACACTCCAGTTTCCATTTCTGGTACTTGGTTGTAAAAATAGAAATATATGGCCTATTGTTTATATGCCCATTTCTGGCAAGACGTACGTGTGTAGGCCTATAATTAACCATGCGTTTATGTGAACAGTATACAAAAATTGCATTATACTAAACTTTTTAAAACCATTCTTTCGAATGAGTATTATATTGAGCGGCGTACTGGTTCTCATTGTGCAGTTTTGGGAAATTGCATTCCGATTAAGTTCAAATAATATAACACCAAAGTCATTCTTTCATATAGACTAAAGATGAACTAAAATTACTACTGTTTGATAATTAGAACAATCCCTTTTCGGGATTATTGCTTTTAAACAACCTTCCTATATGTGCGACAGTTTGACCGAGCTTCCTTGCAGGAGACTGCAAAGGAAAGTATATGTCAGTGACTAAAGATGAACTAAAATTACTACTATTTGATAATTAGAGCAATCCCTTTTCGGGATTATTGCTTTTAAATAACCCTCCTATATATGCGACACTTTGACCGAGCTTCCTTGCAGGAGACTGCAAAGGAAAGTATATGTCAGTGAGAGGATAATTATATGTAATGGCAGCAAATTGGCAGCCATTTTGGTGGCCATTTTGGATTTTTGAGTTAAGGAAAACATCAATGATTTAGATTTAAACAAAAACTGAATTCTTTTGAACCTCAAAACATGAGATATAGCTAATTATATAAACTGGATTTGTACATAATTGGATTCTTTGACCGCCGAAACATATTCAAAAACACTAAAATCGTCAACATCTACTTTGAAAGCTGAGATATAGCTAATTTGGCGGCCATCTTGGATAAAAATTTCTCCCCAAGGGGGATTTATGGGGATTTGGATATGTTGTTGTATGATGCATTCTGCTTATCTGGTGCAAAAATCAGCTCAATAACAATTTTCCGGCTCAAAACCAACACACTATTAGTGTTTACTGTAAACGTTTACGGGAGAAAATCGAAATGGTTGTGCGGACCAGAAATGGAAGACAATTATGAGACATCTGATATGTAATTTGAATGATAAGTCACGTGGTTTGCGTAAATCATGTCTGGATACGCATGCACAGTTCATGACAAACATCATGATATCGACGATGTTATTCAAAAGTTATAATGTAACTTCTTTTTTGCCATCCAATTTCCTGAGTCCAACAGCGATGGATGTGCTCCCATCTTTCATTGACGTGATTTTATTTTCGGCCCACACAACTATATCCATTTTCTCCCGTTAACATTTACAGTAGACCCCAGGAATCCGTACAATTCGTTTAGCGGCAAGTATGAAGCCATTTTGGCGTTTTTGTGTCTTTATATCTTATGGAGTATACAATCGTCAAGTTATCATTAGCAAGCTGCTCCTTAATCCACCATATTCAGGTAACATGACAATCGAATTAAACGTTTTTCTGATTGAAAAACACAACCTTGACAATGATTACATAATGTGTAGTCAAGAACTCCTGGTACAATTTAAATCAATTGTTATTATAATTACTTTTTTCTGAATGTTGCAATACTATTGGCCAGTGTGTGTATGAGATTGACTTTAAGATAGGTAATACTGCGTTAACTCGTTTCATTTCAATACTACATGTATATAGATGGGCGAACTTTCTTTTAGTAAAATTGTTAATATATATTAATCATTATTTTTTCGGCTTTAATTAGATGGCTAAGACGGTATGCCAAGCTTTTTTTCAAACGGTCAACCAAACAAGCGCCGCCCACGGGGTATGGATCCATTGTTGTAGGATATTTTTAGAATGGTGGTCGAATTTAAAAATTATGATCTGTATCAGTCTCTATCTCTCTCTCTCTCATAAGTTTTAAACATGTTCAAGCGGAACAAATTGTTGCATGCGTACACCACGTGGGAATAACACGTAAAATATAAATGTCCTTCCCTGTTGTTTTCGGATGTATGTTCCTTTTTTTTAAATTTAATTTCATGTTTTGTTCTGACAGGTTTTAAATACCACGACATATGAGTTGGCATTTTCAATGTTTCAGGGTGTGGTAAACATGCACGTGATTTAAACGTTTTATGTTCCGTTACTGTGTTGTTATAATATTTCGAGAGATCGTATGGAGTCTAATTTTGATATCTAATTGTCGCAATATGAAACTTACATTACGTAGAGGCATCGCTGGTCAGGAAAACATAGAATTAATTGTCTAATAAGGGTAGGATAGTTTGAGCGCCTGTGTCTTTCTATACATAGAACACATACAACCTTAGAGACTATCACAACTAAAAACCTGTGCAGTGTTCCGAAAGTTTACACTGGAATAGCAAAAAAAAAAAAAAAATATGTTTTGCACTTTTGATACCGAATTCACGTCAGCACGAACAAACTTCTTCGTAACAATTACAAATGAAGAGCGCCGCTCATTAAACTCATTACTGAATGGTGACGTCATATTTGTGATACAGCTTGGGGAGATTTCGGAAATTCTGCAATATGTGTTCATGATGTTCGAGAGACTTCTTAGACCTCAGGTGGTCAAAATTATAAGCGCAATGATAATGGGAAAATCCGGGATGGTCTCGGCTATTGAAAGCTGAAAACAGAATTCAAATCAGACTTTCCGAATTCAAATCAGAATTTTGGTGTTGTTTTTGTGTTAGTAAAGTTGCACCATGAGTCAATCCCAGAAATTGGGGGTTGAAAAGGTACTCCTAAATAATCGTATATTATGCGCGATATAATGTGACTAGTGAGATGTACTATTTGTGTCGGTGTCACTTGGTCAATTCTGAACACACTGTTGTCTCATCTATGCAGGGTGACATAACGTTTACTATGCTGACATAGCAAATATGCATGGCTATTTTCCGGCAGTGGAACACAGTTTGAATTGGGAAATGCTTGATCGAGCGCTCGCTATAGACAGTGCAGACGATAACGTACATACGTCACCAAATTATTAAGAAATACAAAATAATTTTTAAAATTCCTCTCGGGATTCTCAGTTTTGAGATGAGAAAGGATACAAAATTTCAGAACTGATGCCAAACGCCATTATAAACAAATTCTATGTGTCAAAATTTTGATTTCATGTGTCGAAATTTAATTATTGAAAAAAATGTCACTGATGACGTCATATCAATTTTCTTAATTAATTAATATCTTTTATTTGAAAAAAGATATCAAAAATCCGCACATACATTTTGTTGATAAGCTTTTCAACTCTATGTAGTGAAAATTACAACTTCAGAACTGTCAAAATAAACTGTCCCGGGGTGAAATGTTAAAACCTAATGTATTTCTTTAAAAAAATGCATTGCATTGTGGGAAATTATGACGTATGTACGTACTTGTACGTATACGT
Source organism: Ophioderma brevispina (assembly GCA_023653785.1). Taxonomy (NCBI): domain Eukaryota; kingdom Metazoa; phylum Echinodermata; class Ophiuroidea; order Amphilepidida; family Ophiodermatidae; genus Ophioderma; species Ophioderma brevispina. Next base: position 84,551 of record JAMKCH010001557.1, read on the forward strand.
ACTTGTACGCTTTTTTTCTGGACTGATAGATAGCCGAGAGTCTTATGGTTATTTGCATATATAGGAATGTACTACACATGCGCGAATTGCCGTCGGTGACTAGCGTCGGTGACTAGAATCTTTTATACAGGCTTCAATAGAGTAGGTTTGTTTGTGGTCAGTAGCTTCAATAGTGTTGCTTTTTGAAAAGAATATGAATTTGACAGTTGCACTAATACTCAAGTGAAAGGAAAGCGACCTTCTTCCTCTTCTACTATCGCCTTATCGAACTCAGGTTAATGATACTCAAAATATTAGAGAAACTTGCTGTGGTTTAAAAAATGATTGAAATTAGAGTTAAATCTGACATCATTTAGTATTACAAAATAAAACAAAACAAACAGGAAAAAAAAATGTTTAAAATTGAAATTGAAACCCATTGATGTAAACTTTAAAATCTAAATAAAATTATGTTCTTGAGTCTTTAGCTGACAGCATTATGGACACAGAATGCACTACTCCATTCGGTGTAAAATTAAAACGACCAGAAAAGAGTGAACCACAACGAAATGTTTGGCGCCCTCTCGATGGGCCAAAGGTTTATAGATGGTAGCGGAGTACATGTGAATGTATGTCACGAGTGTCTTCGGGGATATTCGTAGCATCCGTATGCCACGTGCGCGCATGCCAGTGACCTAGAATGCAACTTTGGAAGATAGTTCTTAGTACCGTGTGCCTAGCCTAGTGATTCGTGTACTCTCAAAGTCTTTAGCTACATAGATTACAAGAAACATTTTGGTGCTGGGCACCAATGTATGCCCCGCGCAATGGCAGAATTATTAAAAACATTCAAAAATAGCCAAGAATTGAGAGATAAATAACATTTTTCAAAGCAAAAATTGCTTGTGTAGGTGACTTTTACTGAAAACTGAATATGGTATTAATAGTGGTATCGTAAGTGTTGATTCAAGTTCACTCATTCTTCTTCGAGTTAATGATCACTGTAGTACCTCAATAGTCGACCCTCATAACTGATGTCACCTGCCAAGAAATTGTCAATATTTCTGAATATGCAATGATATAGTACCTGACTATTAACCGGGCACTGTTGGCAGTTCGCCCAACTGGCCTGATATTTGACCCCACTTAAACACATGGAAATAGAACCTTGTACAAATCCCATATAAATCTGTATAAAAACACTGAAAATACAATCTATCTCACACTGTATCATCATTTTACTTACACAAAAACTATCTTTTCCATATGTTTCCATAAATATTTATGTCATGTTCATCACAACCATTATGTAATTTTAGCACTGTTCATCATTTTCAATTGTCATGAAAAATTGTTATGACCAAGGCTCTTCATGCTTCAATACAGCAAAAAACTCCATGTCTGTCAAGTTCCACATCTATAGCCCCGCGCTCTCGCGCGGGGCAATAACTCAAGAGGTACCGTAGGAGTAGCGCTAAGAGTAATTATGGAGAAGCTGATATAAGAGGGTAACACCACGAATAAGAATTTGGCTGTGGACGAAAATGGAAAGTAAAGATAAGAAGATGAATATAGTTGTTATGACATTTTTGTCTTTTAAGTGCAATCCACAGGGCTTTGTAGATTCTACCTTGATAAGTAAAATTTGCAATTAAAATGAGACAGGGAGCGAGCGAGAGAGAGATTTTTGTTTAAAATTGTGATTTTAAAAGATGTGATTTTAATTTAGTACACGTACAGTGTAAGTTTCTGACAAAACGCTGGTCAACCCAAGGGGCCTTGTTAAAGCGTTTAATTTCCGCTTGACAATCAAAGCATGCAGCCGATACAATAATGCAAAAGAAATTAATGATTCCTATCTGTCTGAAGATACGTTGAACAACATATTGTAGCCTGCATCTCAATGAGTTACTTATCTGTCTATGGACACAGTGTATGGTCTGCGAATATGATGAATGATACCAGGGTCGCTAAAGATGTATGCTAACCAAGTTTTCTGAACCCAAAGACGGCGTTCAAAATAAATGGGCATTGAGCAATTTGCACTTATCGACCACTTAGGTTCTGATGGAAGCGAAAACTAGCAAACAAGAGCCGAACTTTGCCCGAGAACTTTGCGCCCGTGCTTGACTGGAGTTGCCAATCACCATTAGCGTTTAAAATGATGTTTACCCTCTTTGGTAGAGCAGTGACGTCACTGTTCCCAGTTAAGCATCAATGCAACAAGAACAAACATTGGCTTATATAGCAGGGTTGCTTAAGGCAATATCTAACGATTATCGTTACACGGCCGACAGAATCACCAACTTCTCTCCGAGGGGCCTTCCTGAATTTTTATGAGTTTTGCGAAGAATGCGAAAATCCAAAATGGCCGTCATCTTGGATTTCTCAAGATTGCCCAAGGTTGCAATTTGCACCACCTTGTTCCATTGTCATACCCTTTCAAGATATAATCAGCTGAAAAAAATACTTTATCAGAGATTTTTATCTCAATGCCAAAATCAGCTTCCCGCTGCCGGACTATATTACCCGTCTCCACATAAGCCTTTTCCTGAAATATGCAAGATTCTGTTCTTATTTACTTAAAGTTTTACAGCTCAAAGTCATTATTCTTGTGTGAAACTAATCCAGGCAACAACAAATTTTTATACATACAGAAACTATACATGTGGAAAGACTTTGGGCATATGAACTATATCAAAGCCAAGATGCCCATTTTCATGATAGTGTGACCAAATATTTTATGTATTATAAGAAATGTGCTTTCACTCAAACAAATATAAAAGAAAGTAATTATCAAGACGACTTCAGTTAACCGGGAGGATGTGAGTCGTTCCCATCTGGGATCTCAAAACTTAGCTTGTTACAGAGGAATTTTCCCAGATAGCTAACATTTCCATAATTACCAATGGGGGGTTGGGTGGGGCTGGCTATTACTTATTTTTTGTCATAAAATAATGACCACTTCATCCTGCTTTTCTTAGTATAAAATCGTAAAACTTTTCATGTGTGATAAGTAATAAAATTTTGGTTAAATATATGTCAAACTTTAAGATAATTAGACCATGCAAAAATTTCCGCCACATCCTCCTCAAGTATCAAGTACGCACGCCTACATCACGGAGTGTGGGACATCCTCCTTTACTGATTGGTCATAAGTCCTACACTCTCTGCAACTATTCCCACTTTCTGATTGGCTCTATTAATGATTACCCTCATCATACTACCTCTCATTGGTCCCATTTATATTCTATGTATTTTCATTGTATTTCTACCTGTTAAATATGCTGCATTGTAGTAGTAAAGGAACAGAATTGTATATCACCTAACTTTCATGTCGTCATTAAATCACCGCCTTGGTTCGGTCCACCGTACCTCTCGACTTCAACTTTGTCTGTTTTCTATCAGTTATGTCAACTGTATTGCAATGACCGGTGGGTCATAATATGGTGGAAAATCCAATTTGAATGTTAAACGATAGCACGCTTAAAACCAAATGCAAATGGCAAGCTGGACAGTCAAGTACCAATAAAAAAGTTTACAGGTTTCCATGATATTCACCAGCCGTGTGGCTGGAGCGTTACGCAATTTACGCAAACTCTAAGGGATGGACTCCAGCCCAAACCCTACGAGAAATGTTGGGCTGTCTTGGAGATGCCCATACACCTGGTATAGCCAATTACCAGCAGCCCAAAGCAGAACTTAGCACTCTTACAGGCTGCCTTCGAAGACAATATCTACAGCATGATGGCCTTGCTTGGGCCTTTGGAGGGCCCAGTTACTGATCGAAACAGGGCCAAATGAAACTGTTGAAAACTTGCCGAAGAATAGAAAGAAGGTGCGGGCAGTTAAACATCAATGGCCAGCAGATGGTTGAGTGTTTTCGTCCGAGGCTTAAACCGTCGATAAGAGCTTCAGTAATTCGTGACCACCAGCCCAACCTAAACAAAGCCATCAACGAGCCAGAATGCACAAGTCCACTAGCTTGCCTACAGACGCAGTAGCTCGCGAAACCGTGAAAGGAACTCATTTCGGAGCATCTGAAATGGTGAAAGAGGAGCCGCAGCTTGACGATAACGCAGCAGCTACTCCACTCCCATACACAGGCCAATAGACCACAATATAAAAATTCAGTGCAGCAACAACAGACCTACCAACTCCCCCTCCACGGCCCAATGGCACACGACAGACACCATCATCGTCAGTGGCCCCAACCAGCGCATTGGCACTTCCAGCACAACAGCGACCGCAGCAGACTCCAGAAGGAAATACCAGCATTTGCAATGGATGTGGGGGTAAGTGCAACGTAAGACAACTATTCCCGCTTATGAAAGGTGTGCTTTCCTGTAACAAAGTAGGGCACCTATCTAGAGTATGTAGATCCGCCGTTTTATTTTACAGCCATGGTTGCAATCAGTATCATAACATGAAGTTCGACCTGCTTAGGAGTAAATGTTCAGACGATACACCAACTGCGCCACACCGTTTTCAAAACCAAATCCAAGTACAATCATGTTTCAATTAGTTTCTAAACAGACCAGGCCTTTAATTGATCCCGGTGCAGAAATTTCTGCATGACCAAGCGCACCATTTTTAGAATCTTAACTTGGGCAACTCATACCCACTTCATTTCGGATATCGACTTGTTAGAGGTGTTGGTGGACATATAAGTAAAGTTCTAGGCCATGTTATGCTACCAATTTCTATCGTGCCAGCACTTTCCATCAAAAATTCTATATTTTAGACCCCTTAATTACATGTCATTTTAGTATAATTTCTTACAAGCCCAAATGAAACTTGTTGTGGTAACAAACAGTATGATTTTGATACGGTACTTGGTAAATTCCCTTTGTACTAAATAGAGCACACAAAACATACCCAGTCTCAGTCATAGGAAATGTTTTTATCCCGCTCTTCTGAAACCATATGGTTCGGTTTATGTAACAGGCCAGCACTACTAGATGTGCTCTGATTGAACCACATACTCAACTTTCACCCTACATCTCATTGGAGGCACAGTGTGTAGTGCAACCAGTAAATAATCAGTGCTCTGTACAAAGTTTGGTATCCAACCCATGTTTACATGAACTGTCACATAAACAAGAAATAGGGCAATTGAATCCGTTACTAAAGACTGAATTCCATAACATTGTATCTCTGATTCAAATTTGAAGTCAAATTTACAACCACCAAGCACTGACAATGTGCATTAGTCAGAAGAGGTTAGGAATATTATTGAGAACTTAGGCATAGAACTAACTCAGTCAGACCTTACTCCTAAGGCCGCGTCAAGAAAATAGAAAGGTTTCATAGCCATGTAATATAGAAGTGTTTGCCACGACTTGTCTGAATTAGGTACAGCACATATTCATTACCATCATATCGACACAGGTTATGCTCAACCTGTTCGACAGCGATTCTACTCGTACTTCACCCAAAATGAAAGAGGAAATTGAGAGACAACTTCAAGAAATGTTAGATGGCAAAATCATAGAACATTCTCCTCAAGATGGCAAGTCCAGTAGTACTTTTGAAAAAGAAACGGGTGATTATCGTTTGCGGTAGATTACGAAAAGTTAATCATGGTCCCAAACGATTTTCATTTCTTTCCTCGCCAGATGAGTTTATGATATAAGAGGTGAATCGCAGCCCTTCAACAGTCCTTTGATTTACTTCAGGGTTTTGGCAAATACCCTCTTCATCCTGATAGTATAGAGAAGACAGCTTTTACATCTCACAGTGGAAATTATCATTTTCTCAAATGCCATTTGGATTAATGAACGCACCCCTCCCTTCCAATGGTAATGGCAGAAGTATTACGTGATCTTACTTGGAAATGCGCGACTGTGTTATTCGGATGATCATTATAATTTTCTCAAGGATTTAACTCACATCTGAGTGATTTGAAAGCTGTCTTTGATCGGTTGCGTAGTCCAATCGGAAACACCCCACAAAAACTGCACTTGGGCAGCAAACATGTTTCCTTACACTCTGGGGCATATTATCTCCAAGCAGGTGTACAGGTTTGATAGCAAGACAACATCAGTAGTTCAAATTTTTCAACACCCGAAATGCCCATAGTTCGTAGTTTTCTAGGCTTAACGAACTATTACAAGCGTTCATCAAACACTCTACTAATAGCACTCCACTCAACGTCTCCTCCAAAAAATGCCTAATTTGTTGGACCACTTCCTGTCGCAAGCCTTTGAAACCCTAAACAGCCACTTATAGCCCCACCAATTTGTGGTGGCTATCCAAATTTTTGACAAAGAATTCATCCGATCGCAGAGCATCAGGACATGCTATTGGGTTTATTCTTTCTCAAATAGATGTGAGGGGAGAGAGTAGTTATACATTATGGTGGTAATCAAGGGTCACCTGCTGAACGAAATGGTCGAATATCAGAACGTGAGGGTTTGTCTAGTAAGAGGGTAAAATCTACCGGTGGTATCTAGTCAAATGCTAATTTCAAAGTTTACACAGATCATGTATCCCTGAACTGGTTACAAAAAACACCACATACAAACATGAATAGGGCGTTTATGTCGGTGGCACTTGCACTCCAGGGTTACAACTTTGAAATCATTCACAAAAGTGGTAAGCCAATGGCAATGCTGACAGTCTCTCACGCAGACCTTACAATGATGAGTAGCATCACCTGTTCATGTCCTAATGTAATTTGCTAGAACAAGACCACACCGATTTAAGCGCTCATACCTCAAATGGGGTTACATGTACAATGAAACAAAGGTGGTGAATGAAAGAATATCAACTCCTGTATGAAAGGAATATAAGTTCCAAATTACCATCAATGCATTGGATGAAATGAACTCGGAAACAATTCAGAATCTTGGCAAATCGCCAATGTAATGATCCAATTAGCACCCTACATAACAGTACCTCCAGGATGGCACATTGCCTGACGATAACAATTATCAAGACAAATAGTAATTGAATCACAAGATTATGTTTTGAAAATATACTATGTGTACCTTTCTACTCCCCACGTGGTAAGGACCAGAGAGCAGAAGGGCTATCAAACAACTTGTTGTACCCAATTCTCTTATGATGATATCCTAGTTGTCTTACCATGATTCCCTTTACGGCGTCATCAAGGTAATTGATAGAACCTATCATTCCATAGGCAGAAATACGATTGGCCCCAGATGTATTCACTGTCCAGCATATTTAAAATGTGTTTAGCAGTCAACTTCAAAGACGCCTCATCCACAAGCCAATGCACCACTGCAACCGCTCCCTGTGGAAGATGTCTTTTCACGTATCCATATTGACTTCTAGGGCCACTGAACCAAACCAACGAAGGGTTATGTACATTTTATTGGTTGTGGACTCCTTCTCCAAATGGTGTGAAGCCTTCCCACTCAAAACCATGGAAGCATCAGAATTGCTCTGATAATTTTTACAATCAAATTTCTATGTCGATATGGTGCACCACGTTCCCTCATTTCGGATGGGAACTCAATTTGTTTCCAAACTCATCAGAACTGTGTAAAATATTTCAGAATTCACAAAATCCAAACCAGTTATACCATCCACAAGAGCAATTCAGCCTGTGAACGAAGAATTCTGTGATTTTAACAATCATTCTGCGTACGGCAAGCCAACTCAATCGGATTGGGTTGACATTCTCCCAAGTATCATGCTAGCATATAACCACACCTGCAACCGAATCAAGCCCAATTTCAGTCCATTCCTCCTTTGTTTGGGACTACAAGGCCAACTTCCGATTGAATAACCGCCCTCATACCACCAAACCACAATATGGGTACCAATGCTCAAAACACCTTGACCAAGCTCATTGCAATTTGAGTCTAGAAAGATAGCCAAAGCCAATATGACGGAGGCACAGAAAGACTACAACAACAATTTTGACAAAACTTCGAAACCCCAAATTTCAGGTAGTTCCAAGAGTTTGGCTTTAGTGTACCAAACACCTCACGCCCTTACCCCAAAACTGTACGAAAATTGCTCGGACCATACTACATTTGTATTGCCAATGAACAACTTCACTTACAATTTGAGAAGTGCAGTGACAATTCCTAGTGAAGTCGCTCATTCACACAAACAGACTTAGGCCCTATTTTGATCCCTCAGATAGGCCAACAAATCCTCCAGATGAAATAGAACGAGGATGAAATGGAACTGGATGCGGACCAGTTCCCTGGCGAAAATGCCAAAACTGACCAGGCCATCGATGGCCAAGCTGACCAAATGACACACCACTGACAAGTGGGACCATAGACAACCCTAAGCGGGTACAAGAACACCAAAACTACGCAGATACTGACAGACCAGGTGCTCCTCACTGTTTGGGGCAACACAGTAATGAGAAAGCAACCACTTCAAAAACGTCACAACCAAGTGACAATTATTATCACAGAGCCATCCTCAACCAGGTCGGGCTTGTATGTGTTGATAAAATTGAACGATGTGTAAATTATAAAGGAAAACGCTATTATAAAGTGAAATGCAAGGATTGTCAAAGGCGTACTTGGGACTGGAATCAACAGATCCCCCAAATTGTTGATTCAGAACTTCCATGTAAAATACCCTGACAGGCGGTACAAAACGAAAAGCCAAGAAAAAGAAGTAAACTATTATAATAAGTAGCAACATTTCTCTGTTTACCTTAACTGGTCGACAAGGAAATTGGGTGTTTAGGTGGAACGCTTTCCACTGGAACACTGCTTCTAAAAATTATTATGGGATATGGCAAACTTTGGTAAGTGGAAAACCTATCATCTTTGTGAAATCCTGGCTCCAAGTTTATAATGTAAATATAACTGAAACCCTGTATTAATTCTTATACTTATATAGGCCTATTGTTTTACCATGATTAATTTATGCTTGCGCAACCTCAATTATATATAATGTACTCACCCTGTATATAAACCTTTAGATATATCCTTTTAATAATTTCCTTTTATGTGATTCCGTCAGAAGTAAGTGGAAAGCACACCATTTCAATGACAATATTTTGGTATGTTTGCACTTCCAGAAGTAACATCTGTATGGGACGTAATGACTTACCACATGACTTTATATCATGTAACAAAATTCCTGACTCTTACCATAACCTGACCTTAAGGTCACCTGGTTGCTTAGCAACATTTTATATTCTCAGTTAAATGAACCTCATATAACTACTACCTGCAACAGAATCAACCCAATTCAGTCCCTGTCCTCCTTGTATTTGGACGACAATGCCAACTTCCGATTGATAAACCGCCCTCATACCAACAAAACAAATATGGGTACCATGCTAACACCCTATGACCAACTCATTGCACATTTGAAGTCTAAAAGATAGGCCAAAGACAATATGACGGAGGCACAGAAGATACAAACAACAATTTGACAAACTTCGAAACAAACCAAATTTTTCAGGTAGGTCAAAGAGTTTGGCTTTATTGTACCAAAAACACCTCCAGAGACTTACCCCAAAACTGTACAGAAAATGGCTCGTACCATACTACATGTCGTATTGCCAATGACAACTTCACTTACAAATTGAGAAAAGTGTCAGTGACCAATTCTCTAGTGAAAGTCCGCTCATTCCACGCAACATACTTAGGCTCGATTTTGATCCCCTCACGCAGATAAGCCGACAATCCTCCGATGAATAAAACTGAGGATGAAATGGAACTGGATGCGGACCAGTTCCCCCCCAGTTCCCTTGCCGAGATGCCAAAACTACCATGCCTTCGATAAGAAGATTTGCTTTCAACTCAAACAAATAAAAGAAAGTAATTATCAAAATGACTTCAAGTAACCGGTAGGATGTGAGTCGTCCCCATCAGGGATCTCAAAATACTTAGCTAGTTACAGAGGAATTTTTCCCAAAAATTTATAAACAATTCATAGTACCGTTCTGGCTATTACTTATTTTGTCATAAAATAATGACCAACTTCATCCTGCTTTCTTGGTATAAAATCGTAAAACTTCTCCAATGTTGTGATAAGTAATAATATTTGGTTGAAATTATGTCAAACTTTAATATTAATTTTAGGCATGCCAATTCTACCAACATCCTCCATCAAGTAACAAGGACCACTCCTACATCACAGGAGTGTGGGACATCCTCCTTTACTGATTGGTCATAAGTCCTACACCTCTCTGCAAACTACTTCCAACTTTCTCTGATTGGTCTAGTAAATGGTTTAACCTCAATCAGTACTACCTCTCATTGGTCACCTCTTATATTCTACGTATTTCTTAGTATTGCTACCTGTTAAATATGCTGCATTGTAGCAGTAAGGGACCGAATTGTATTGTCACTCTAACTTTCATGTCATTATTAAATTACCCACCCTCCTTGGGGTCGAATCCCACCGTACCTCTCGACTTCAACATTGTCTTTTTTCTACCCGTTAACATCACCGTATTGTCAATGACCGACTGGGTCCAAACTTTGCATTTTAAGAGCGTTTCATCTACTAACGATCCACATGGCAACCGTACAAAATTTCCAATGGAAGCAATGCATTGTGGGAAGCTACTTGTTATCCCTTCTCTTTACTACTCTATGGGGCTTACAAATTGTGTTTTTCCCACCTCTCATATCACAACCATTGAAATAATCAGCACAAACGTTTTTTATGCACAAAAATTCAATCAAGATGAAAACCTTGTCGCTGTATTAATCGGGCCACCCCTCCCCTTTAAATCACGCAGTCATGTCAGTGACCAGTATTACAATTCCATTGGGCATTCTTTTGGTTAGACATTCTTGGACTTGAGTCAAAAATAAAAAAATGTACCAAATATTGTTACTTTTGTCGTGATAAAAATGTTATCCCACTAACCATGTTGAATACGATGTAGTCTGGATTTCCGGAAGGCCAATGATGTAACTTGGTGGAAAGAAGCGGGTGGGGTGGAGTTCTTGCCTGATTAAGTTTGGGCTTAGAAATATGCTATTAAGGTATTATACTTTGCATATTTTATTGAAATGTTCCTCCACAGCCTGTGTTACAATTTTCTTCTGAGTTCCGTACGGCATTAAAATGTAACTCTTGTTGGAAGAAGCGGCTGAAAGTTTTCGACCTGATTACATTTTGGGGTTATTTCGGGCAAATCGAGATGGTAAATGAGCTAATTAATATGCACAAATCTCAGAGCATTAACTTGGACTATTTTTGACACTGTACAATTGGATAATCAAAAATTACTGCGCGGAATGAAAGCGTAGCATGGGAACAATTGTTATTGCAATTTGAAGTATGTGATATATCGGCCAGCGGTGAAGTTGCAATGATCTAATTAAATATGGTAATTGCTCTATCTCTGAAAACGGTACAGCGGATAGGCAAAATCCTTGCTACAGAGACTAATGCACAAGAGGAGGGGGTTGGGGTTGTGGGGAGGGGGTTAGGATTGGGGAGGGGGGTTAGGTGTGCGGGGGTGTTGGGGAGGGGGTGGGGTGGGAGTGCAGAGTGTTGTTTGCGGAGGGGGGGGAGGATGTGGGGGAAGTAGGAGAGTGGTCGGTAGGTTGTGGGGAGTTTGGGGGGGGGGTGGGTGTGGGTTGCAGGGGTGTTGAGGGGGATGTTGCGGGTGGTGTTGGGGTCAGGGGAGGGTTCTTTGCCCCCCGGGGTTGGGGATTGGAGATGGGTTGTTGCTGGGTTTGGGGGAGGGGTGGGGTTGTTGTAGTGGCATTATCAATGTTAGGTCGCGACATTCGCGGGGGACATATTTTTACGCATCGCGTACATACGAGTTTGCCTGGTGTATTAAAAATAGGCTTATGGTGGAAATAGTAAAGTGTAAATAGTTGAAATAAGCGGTTCTTCATGTACTGTGATCTAAGCACCCTGGGCACTTTAGAAGAATGTGGTATTTTGCATATTAAATTGTCTATAAATGAATGAAACTTCCTTCAACGTTGAAAATAAATTGCTCACAAAATTAAAAGATGTTAACAGAGGTGCAAATATTTGTAATAGTATTAGTAAAATAATAGCGGAATTGGGACTGTTTGTTCATGTCAACTTCTACCAAGTTGAAAAAGTCATTTTAAAATTTGACGTGTTGGCATCATTATTTAAATGGGCCGAAGAATTTCTTTAAAATTTGATATAGTACATTCATTTGTGCTGTTAACAAATCTTGAAATAAAAAAATATGGCTTACCGTATTCGTTTCTGAGAAAAAAGACTTTCAAAAAAGTACATTTTTTGCCATCCAAATTTTACATATTTCCCATGCAACTCTATGGGAAAAATATGATAAACAAGGGGCATCGTTTTTTTTCTGATTTTCAATATGTTAGGTCTAAGTTGCATGTATACTGAAATACCGAAATTAAAAAAAAATGGTGTCACCGTATGTTCCTGAAAATCGTTCAAAAAGAAGTAACATTTTTAGAGGGAAAATTTCCGTCTTCACTGAGACGATGCATGCGTCTCGCGTTATTTTGCGCCTATATGTCACGCAGAAAAAAAAAAACGGGTGAGTAAAGGCGAGAAGCGTAATTAACAGGCGCGTGTCTTAGACAAATCCTAGGAACATCAGAGTTCTACGCGATGTTGCGAAGTTTTACAAATTAGCGTAAACGCAGAGGGGAAATCGCTCAGGATTTTTGACGATCCAAAAAAACCCAAACGAATACACGCTTTATTCCGAGGTATAAGTCGGATGGGCGTACTCTTAGAAACCAGATCTACTGCCAACACTTAAGTACTAGCCCTCTGCCAAGGAAAATAGAGTCGTTAAATTGCCCCTCACAATTAATGTCTAGGCCTGAACTTTGTTAGGCAGAGACTTAGTAATCACTTCGTCTATCTGTCTGTCGGTCTGTATGTTTGTTCTGTCTGTATGTCTGTATGTATGTCTGTCCGTTTTCTGTATGTCTGTCTGTCTGTCTGTCATGCTAGCGGTGCTTGACGTCCGTGTTCACGGGCTTGTGTTGCAAGATTTATGGAGTTCCGTATAGGGCTTATGATGATTGTAAATGGTGGAAAAAAGAAGCGGGTCCAGAGTTCTGACCTTCCTGATGAGATTTTGGCGTAAAGAAACTCTGCAAATTAAGTATTAATTTGCTAATTAATAAAAAATTTCCCACAAGGGCTTGTGTACAGCTTTTGGAGTTCGTAAGGCGTATGATGATGTAAAACTTGTGGATGGGAGCGGGCTGGAGAGTTCTCGAACTGATTAGATTTCGGGCGTATTTCAGGGCAAATTAAGTATGCAAATGAGGCTAATTAATATGCACAAAAAAACAGCGTAATTGCTTTATAATTTTGAAACGGTAATTTGGAACGAAAATCCTTCACTGCATGAAATTCTATCATGGTGCGCATCTTTTTTGACAATGAACGTGTCCGAGTGTGTGTGATGATCCATGCGGCTTAGGTATGCAAATGAGTAATTAAATATGCGTAATACGTATCTTGACACGTAAATCGGATAGGCCAAAATTCCTTCGCTCGCATGAAAGAATACATGCCATGCATCTTTGGGGTGAATCATAATTGGGTCCAAGTGCCTGTGGGCCGAGTAAAGGGGCCATTTTTGATACAATTGATCTAATTAACTTGCATAATTGCTGTATCCTGAAATTGTACATGGATATGCAAAATCCTTCACTGAGATTCTATGCCGGACATCTTGTTGTAGGCCTCACAATGCGGTCAAGGCAAGTGGGATCAATGTAAAGGGGCAGGGTGTGATGCTAATTGATTTTTTCTTGTTTTGTGTTTGGGTTTTTTGTTTTTTGTTTGTAGTATTTTTGTTGTGGGTTGTGTTTGGTCTAGAAAAAAACAGATATCAAAAAGAAACAACAAAGAAAAAAAAGAATGACATGTTAGGGCGCGGGGGGGGTGGGGTGGGGGGTGGGGGGGGGGGGTGGGAAACGACAAACAAGAAATATGCTAATTGCTGTGTATCGCTTCTTAACATGGATACATTGGATATGCAAAATTCCTTTCGTACATGAGACTACTATATGGTACATCTCTTGGTTGAATCATAATTGGGTCAAAAAATGCATGTGGGCCACTTAAAGGGGCCTATTGATTATTTTAAATGACACTCTAATGTAAATGCTTGTCCATTTCACCAAAGTTTATCAGGTTGTCAATGGTCAGTTTGTGAACTCTACACCTGAATTCAATCAAAAGAATTATTCAACATGAGAGACTAGTCTGGCATTCAGCTTTGTGTGAATCATAATGAGTCAAAGTGCATGTGGGCCAATAAAGGGGCATTTGTTGTACAATTTGACCTACTTAAATATGAGCCGGTGCGGTATGCTGAAACAGTACATTGGCTATGCAATATTTCTGTGTACATGAGCAGGTGGGGGTGTGGGAGGAGGTTGGGGGATCGGGGGAGGAAAGGGGGCGGGGTGGCCGGTGTGGAGGGGGGGGGAAAGGGAGGGGTAGGGGGTGTTGGGGGTGTTGTGAGGGGGGGCGGGGTTGTGATGGGGAGGGTGGGTGGGGGGGGGGGGGGAGCGGGTGGGGTGTTGGAGGAGGGTGGGGCCCAGAGTGTGTGGAGAGGGGATGGGGGTTGGGGAGAGGGTGGGGTGATGGGGAGGGGGTGGGCGAGTGGTGGCGGGAGGGGGAGGGGGTGGGAGGTGTGGGGGAGGGGCGGGGGTGTTGGGGAGGGGGTGTTGGGTTTGGGGGGGGAGGGGGTGTTGGGGAGGGGGAGGGAGGTTGTTGGGGAGGGGATGGCGGTGTTGGGGAAGGGGGATGGCGGTGTGGGGAGGGGGATGGGCGATGTTGTTGGGGGGGGGAGATATGTGGGTTGTGTCGGGAGGGGGGTGGGGTGGTTGTGGGGCGGCCAAGGTGATGGGGCATGGGGGAGGGGGGGGGGGTGGGGGGACGGGGGAGGGGTGTTGGCGAGGGGCGCGGGGTTGGTGGGGAAGGGGAGATGGGGGGGGTTACTTGGAACGGGGGGGAGGAAGGACGGGGGGGGTGGGGAGGGGGGGGCCGAACAAGCGGTGTTGCGAGGTGATGGGGAGGGTTGGGGTGGTGCAGGGATGTGTGGGGAGGGATTGGGGGTGGGTGTGGGGAGGGGGGGGGATGTTTGAGGGGTGTTGGGAGGGGTGGGGTGTTGAGGGGTGTTGAGTGTGTTTGGGAGGGGGCGGGGGTGTTTGAGGTGTGTTGGGGAGGGGTGGGGTGTGTGGGTGTGGGGAGGGGGGGGGATGGTTGAGGTGGTGGTGGATTGCTTGATGGTGTGTTTGAGGAGGGGTTGTTGCGGGAGGGGGTGGTGTGGAGGATTGTGTGTGTTGGGAGCGGGTGGGGTGTTAGGGGGGTGGGGAGGGGGTTGGGTTGTTGTGGTGGTTTGGGGAGGGGTGTTGGGGAGGGCAGGTGGGGTCATGTGTGAAGGGTGTTGGGGAGGACGGTGGTGGTGTTGAAGGGTGAGTGGGGAAGGGGTGGGGTGTTGACAGGGTGTTGGGGAGGGTGCGGGGGCGGGGGTGGGAGGGTGATGGGTGTGCTCTTGGTGTTGGGGAGGGGGTAGGTGGTAGGGTGTTGAGGGATGTTGGGGAGGGGGTGGCTGGTGGGGGTGGGAGGGGGGGTGGAGTATGAGGGGTTGTTGGGAAGGGGTGTTTGGAGCGGAGGGTTGGGTTGTTGTTGGAGGTGGGTTGGGGGTGGGTGGGATTGTTGAAGGTGTGGGGAGGGGTGGGTGTTTGAGGGGTGTTGGGGAGGGGGTGGGGTGTGGGGAGGGGTTGGGTTGTTGAGGTGTGTTGGGGGAGGTGACCATGTTGAGGGTGTATGGGGAGGGGCATGTTGAGGGGGGGTGGTGGGAGGGGGTGGGGTGTTTGAAGTGTGGGGAGGGGTGTTGTTTGTGGAGGTGTGTTGGGGAGGGGGTGGGGTGTTGGGGAAGGGGTGGGGATGTGGAAGGGTGTTGGGGAGTGAAGGGTGTTGGGAGGGGGGGGGTGTTGAGGGGGTGTTGGGGAGGGGGTGGGAGGGTGTTGCGGGGTTGTTGGGGAGGGGTTTTTTGGGGTGTTGAGGTTTTTGTGTTGGGGAGGGGGGGCGGGTGGTGAGGTGTCTGTTGATGGGGAGGGTTGGGTGTTTGATGGGTGTGTTGGGGGAGGGGTGTTATGTTGAGGAGGGGGGGTGGGGATGGTTTGAGATGTGTTGGGGAGGTGGTGGGGGTGAGGACGGGGTGTTGGGGAAGGGGTGGGTTTTGTGGTTGAGGTTGGTGTTGGGTTGTTGCGGTTGTGTTGGGAGGGGTTGGATGGTTTGAGGTGGGTTGGCGAGGGGGGGTTGAGGGGTGTTGGGGGGGGTGTTTTGTTGAGGGGGGTGGGAGGGGGTGGGGTTGGTGGGGAGGGGGTGGTGGGTTGGGGAGGGGGTGGGGGATTGTGGGGGAAATCGGGAGGTGGGGTGTTGGGGGATGTGGGGAAGGGGTAGGGGGTGTTGAGGTGTGTGTTAATTGGGGAGGGGGTGGCGGGGGGGTGTTGCAGGGTGGTTGGGGAGGGGGTGGTGTGTTGAGGTGTGTTGGGAAGGGGTGGGGTGTCTGTGGGGTTGTCCGGTTGGGGTGGGGTGACCCAGGGACTTGCATGGGGGGGGACTGTGGAGGGGGGGTGGCGCCGAGGTGGGGGAAAGGCAGGCGGTGGGTGGGGTGTTGCGGTGGGTTGAGGGGTGTGGGGGAGGGGTGAATGTTTGTTGGGGGGGGGGGGTGTTGCCGGGTTGTGTGTTGGGGAGGGGGTGGGGTGTTGAGGGGGGTGGGGGAGAGGGGTGGGGTGTTTGTTGCGGGCGTGTGGGGAGGGGGTTGGAGTGACGGGTGGGGGGGTGATGGGTGTTTGTTTGTGTTGAGGGGTGTTGGGAGGGGGTTGAGGGGGGTTGGGAGGGGTGGTGGTGGTTGCGGTGTGTTGGGGAGGGGGTGGGTTGTTGAGGGGTGTTTGGAGAGGGGCGTGGGGAGTGAGGGGTGTGAGGAGGGGTGGGGTCGTTTGTTGCGGTGGTGTGCGGGAGGGGGTAGGGTGTGCTGTTGCGTGGGGTTGTGAGGACGGGGTGGTGGTATTGAGGGGTGTTGGGGAGGGGGTGGGGTGTTGCGGGTGTTGGGGGAGGGGGGGGTGGGGTGTTTGTATTTGGTGCGGGGGTGTGGGGGATGGGTGGTGGAGGTGTTGCGGTGCTTGTTGGGAGGGGTGGGTGTTGAGGTGGTGTTGGCGAGGGGTGGGTAGGTGTGCGATGTGTGGCGATGGGGGTGGGGTGTTGGTGCGGTGGGGCGGGGGTGTGGGGGAAAGGGGGGTGGTGCGGGGGGGGGGGGAGGGGGGGGGTGGTGTTGGTGGTGCCCCGGTGGGGGGGAAGGGCATTTCGGTGGGGTGGTGCGTGGTGGGGGGGAGGGTTTGGGGTGGGGAGGGGTGGTGGGGAGGGGGGGGGTGGTGTGGGGGGGATGGGGGTGGTGAGGGGGGGTGTGGACGGGGTGGGGGGGTGCAGGGGTGTGTGTGCGGGGTGTTGGGGAGGGATGGGGTGTTGAGGGGTGTTGGAGGGGGTGGGGTGTTGCGGGGTGTTGGGGAAGCGGCTGGTGGTGTGTGGCTGGGGTGTTGGATGAGGTGTGGGTGTTGCGGGTGTGTGGAGGGGCTGGGTGGTTTGGGGGTTTGTGGGGAAGGGGTGGGGTGTTTGCAAGGTGTTGGGAGGGGAGTGGGGTTGGTTGTTGTTTGTGCGGGGTGTTGGGAGGGGGTGGGGTGTTGGGTGATGGGTGGGTGTTGCAAGGGGTGGGTGTTGTAGGGTATCGGGGAGGGGGATACCTGCATCCTCCACTGTATCTGCTTGACAACTTTTTGGGGAACACTCTACTTGTACAGTTGCAATCGGTGTGCGCCTTTGTTTAAAGCTATACGCGAAAGCAGGGCGAGACTCTGAGGTTAGAGAACCGCCCTCCATTGTTTGCAAGAGTTGATATGGACTTGTCGAAAGCTACTACAATCTTCAATTCCATTCAGGTTTAGATTTTAATCAAAAGTGACAGAATGTACATGTAGTAGTAGGGTTTGAGGTTTTGAGAGGATTATCTTAATGCTTGGATACCATCATGGTATTGGGCATTGCAAGGCCATCTTTCATTGTCTGAAATAATGCTCTAACGGGGATAACCAACCACGGTCGGTGATCATAATTCCCGCAATCCTTTTCAAATGATTTCTATCAGCAGGCTGCCCACATGCCACTATGTTTAAAGTCTATTGGTAGAGTTTTATACCATTTTTAAAACAAATGGAGCAAATTATGAATTATTCAGCATACATATTTTTTCTTAAGCCAATTTAAGTTACAACGTTGGCGACAGTGTAAATTCTTGTACTAGAAGCATTTCAATCTAGCCCCATTCAGCTTTACCGATGAATGCAAAAAAAAAACATTATTTCAGGAATTGTTTTATTTTAAAACTGGACATGTGCTTATAATTATGCTGGAAACCAGTTAGATGTTGGATTACTAGTAATTGTGTCAAATTTGTAGATTCAACAATTTTACTATTGGCCGGGATTATGCTAAATTTTAAAATTCTTATCAAAAGTTATCTAATGTCATGGTTCTTGGGCCATCAAAGCGTATTAACATCATGATTATAGGAATGTGGAATCACCTGTACAAAGCTTTGCATTGAAGCCAAGTGGTAAGGTAACCACAGTCGCCGTGTACTTTTGAAAAGTAATGAATCCGGGATGGAATCGATTCAAAAGATTTATCTCAAGTCCTGCCAACTGCCTATAGTCAATAGACCATTGAACATGTAAGGCCAGTTAAAACAAAATATCATGTTCCTTAGAGAGTTTCTGGGAAGGTTGACTTGGTAAATAAGAGCGTGTTCTACTGGGAAGTTTTCCGCGTAGAAGGGTGTCGACCCGTTATCCTTGCTCAGTAGAAACAGCCTGACCCGCTATTTTAGCGCGATGCGATACCGCTAAATCAAACCTGCTATGAGAAGGTTTTTGCCTGTGCATACCGCTATTCACCAGTTAGGAAACAGCCGATAGCGGCCATTTGCCGTGTTGGGCAGGAAATGATGCAAGCAAGAGCTGGTAATGCCGACTTACGCTACGCGCGTGTTACAAATCATCAGCAGTTAGGCCTAGTATTTCTCATATCAGAAGTGAATCAATCATCATAAAATTTTATGATGTGAACACTTAGTACAATGCTTGTATCTTACTTTACACCTCGTCCTGGTAGTAACATCCACTAAAGGAAATACCAAAAATAAATCAACACTGTATGATAAGTAACGGGATGGAATAGTTAGGCCTACATGTAAAAACCACCTCAAGAGAAAGAAGCATGGAAGGCATTGGAAAAGTTTCTGGAACGGGGGGATATATTGTGACCCCGGATGGGTATGTCGAAAGTATGATAGCGGTAAGGCAGTCGAGCATGCCACGATAACGGTTGTGCCTTCATAGAAACAGTGACGATAGCGGAAAAAAAGCCGGGTGCCCATAGAGGGTCGCAAAAGCGCGTTTGCGTGTCGGCAGTAGAAGTTGGACACGCTCTAAGTGGGGCTGTTTAAAATTGGGTTCATAATGTAATAAGCAGAATTAACAGTAATTTGGGGATTTTACAAGAATGGTAGTGGAAAGAGTACTAAAATTTGCTTTCATCTTTATGGTTATCAAAGGGTAGGCACATTTACTATACATTCCACAAGGTGTGTGTTCCAGAAAAGGGTGTCAAGTTTCTTCTGCTGACTACAATTGATGAAACCAATTTTGTAAAGTGGAAGAAGACAATGTTTTGCCACACCTCCACTATGAAATTACTACCTTATGTTGATATTTTAAGGTGGTTCAGGGGTAGAATTTTGTTGCAGAGTACAAGAATCAGTTTTGATTCTCACAAATGAATTTTGTGGGAATCATCTAATTCGCTACTGTGTTAAGTTTTAAAGTTTACGAGAATCAATATTGATTCATGCAATTCAATTTACGAGAATCTTTGCGAGAATCGATTCTCGGATTCTCGCCGAAATTCTAGCCCTGTTGGTTTCTACTTAGGGAGCATCATTATAGGCCTATATTTGAGGAAGTATTTTGTAGATATTTAAAAAAATGTTAGATGTTTCCGATGTGAACAAGTAGCCGCAAATTGAATTGAATTTCACTAGCGTAGCAATCTGACACTGTAATGGGCCACTTGAGTTAGTCAAAGGAATATACATTAGGAATTCATTTTCAATATTAGCAAAGGAAAGCTTACATTGTCATGTATCACGTAATGTTACGAATCAGTGACTTTGTCATGGATCAGATCATCCCCACTGTATTGTCCGTTTCTGCCGTTACACAAATGTGTACATTTTCAGAATGGCAGGAGGGTTTTCAGTACACTGATATGATGTGAAGACATTTTGTTTGTAATATAAAAATTTAATGGTATTTCTCAAATGAAACTTTCTTGATGTTACATTTCAAATCTCTCACAAGTAAGAAAAATAACATTTTTAGAATGGCATAGTTTTATTTCCATTTTTAGATGAAATAAAAATGGCTATTGCTAGTCGGAAGTGCCACATTTATACCAGTGTTGCACAATCGCAGCCCTTGAATTTCTCTTGGGGTAAAACATAATTTACTAGCTACATACAGCCTACAGGAAAGCCTAAACCAGTTTGCGGTTATTGACTAGTTGAATGAACTCTACCAAAAATAGAACTCCACATTCTCCGATGTCTCCCATTGAAATCGCTTTATGATCTATGATTATCCCTAGGAGCCATGTGGATGAATAGCTGTTAAGTTATTCACTTTCTGATTTGTTATGAAAGAAGAAAATTGTAGTGATTGAAAACATGACTTGGGTTGAAAGAGGCCGAGTGTCCCATTTGAATTGGATATTGTGAGTAGATGAATAGGAAACCTAGACCTTAGCATTTTGTTAACTTGAGGATACTTGGATCTCTTCCAAATAATCACATGGCAAATAGTGCATTATTGGATGCCCGATAAATGGTATGCGTCTTATCATAGTTTAAAGGTGCTTGTTCTGATTGTCTTTGGGACCCCCCCTTCCCCCGATTTACCTGGAAGTAGTCAGTAGTGTCAATTTTTATATCAGATGAAAGGCCGAATTTTTCTCATTGTTGTACTGAAATTTCAGCTTTCAAATCCATTTCTTTCTCAAGGTACAGAAAAAATGTTTTAATAGTTAACCATCGATATTAGCACAGTTGTGAATAGGGCACTGCACTATGCATTGTCTCGTCAAGCATCAAAACCGCAGGTTTGTTTCCCATGATACTTGATGATCAGTGTGTACGTGCACAACTGTCAGGCTCTCATAAAGTAGGCATATAGAACACAATAGAAAAAAAAAATCAGAACAAGCACCTTTAAATTTACTTTCAAGGAGAATACAAAATAGGTGGTAACTAAACACGCTAAAGTCGTGTCCAGACGAGGCTTAACAACTTAAGATGTTTTGAAATTTAAACTACTTAGTTCTCCAGGTAGACAAGGATGTATATATTTATTAATCTTTCCCTGGAGATGTTGTCACATACATGTCAACAACATGAAAAGATGTTGTCACATACTCACATTGGGCGATAGCTCTACTATGCGATGGACCATGGAGATGCATTTAGTGTGTTAACACACAGAGTTCGCCATGACTATCACACTAAGTCATCCCCTAAAAATCCAGGTGTGTTGACCAACTTTAAGTTCGCCTTGAGTTTTTCACCCATGGAGACACACTTTGTGTGTTGATAGCTGTGCAAATCTGAACTCCGACCTTCAAAATTAATTTCCGGCTTGATTTAAATTTCTGCGAGGCATGGTACGACAGGTTTCGATTTTACACTTTTCTTGCTTGTAAAATGGAAGGTATTTGTTTGTAAAATTTGTATCTATATGCCGTATATCTTCCCTTTTTAAAGATTGAATTTTAACAGTGCATAGATTTTTCTATTTTTGTCAGCATCAATACTTTTTACCTGCTACTTGATAATGCTATATAGATATGACTCTGGCACTGCAAAATCATGTTTCTGTGAGGAATATATAGCACCAGAATCACCACATATCCTCCTCTTTTGGTTGAATTTCTGGCTTACTTTCTATCACACCATCCAAAACCAATGCCATCGCTGGGCGCCATTTTGATTGTTTATCATCATCAAATTCCGCGGGCTAGATGGCATGGTCATTTGGGGGTGGGGGATGGGCTGTTTTTAGGAATTATTTATATTTGGTTTAATATGGGATGTTTTACAATAACTACCCTTGCAATTTCTTTAATTCTTATGGAATTTACTCAAAAGAATGACATTGCTGAAATGTGAACTGAATCAGAAGGGAAAAGAATTTGAGAGTTGTGATATTGTTTCTTCCGTTATCACAACAACAAAGGGTTAGCAGATTACAGAGGACTTGTGTGGGCGTGACTTCCGTACTCGACATCAGTGGACATTTATCTGTCAAATTAGTATTTGCCTTAATGAATATGCCAACACATAAGGCAAAGAGAATACTGATAGATTGCCAATCGTTAAGGTTACTCAGGTGATGAGTTGAATGTTAGTGAGTTATTTGCTTGTGATGGAGTTGTGATGCGAGTTAAGCACATAGAATAACAAAGCAACTCTCTCTCTCTCCAGGACTGCCCATGTCACTTTTTTTCTGATAAGTTAAAACCTAGGGTTGATACAAAAGGCTAGGTACATATGTGCTACTGACATGAGTCACATTTTCACTCTTTTATAATGATTGGTGATTTTTCACCATGCTACTATAGGGATTGGTCATTTGTTTGTTTGTTTGCCAATTCTATAAATGGGTCGGTTGTTTTCCGTCCATGGGCATGGGTCCCTAGAGAAATGGGTCCATTAAAAGAAATGAACAACTATGATTTGAGCAATCTTTTTCAAATTTTTGATCAGACAACTGTACTTAAGGATTAAAAGTTTTGGACACCCAAAATCAGTTCTGTAGCCCAGTATTTAGAAAATTTGGGCACCAAATACCTAGCATTAAATATTTGAATAATTCACCCTGGTTCCAAATCTTTAATCATACACATTATAATTGCTGTGTTTAGGTTGTGCACTGCTCCGAACAGAAGAACAAACGAATGGAGTTGGTCACTGGTCTTTTTGGTCCCCCGCCAACTTTTGTTGGCGAAGGGGGACTATAGAAATGGTAGCCGTCTGTGTGTGTGTGTGTGTGTGTGTGTGTGCGTGCGTCCCACGCGAAATCTTCGGAACTAAGCAAGTGTGGAAGTCCATCTTTGCAACATAGATGTATCTCAAGTAGGCGGTTTGTGGGATACAAAGTGGGTCATGTGACATGGGTCAAAGGTCAAATGTGGTCAAAAATAGGGTCAAATAAGGGCAAAAATAGGGCTAAATTGCTATAATAAACGTTGTCAACACAATATCTTTTGATTGGAGCAAGTATGGGTGTCCATCTTCGCACCATAGATGTCACTCAAGTAGGCTGCGGATGAGTTCGGAGGAGAGTCATGTGGCAATGGTCAAAGGTCAAATGGGGTCAAAAATGGAGTTAAATTGCTATAAACCTTATCTTTTGTGGTAGGATGATGAAACTTGGTGGGTGTGGTCATCATTCAGTGCCAAAAATTTTGAAGGTCATTTCAAGGTCATGCAAGGTCATCCAAGGTCAAATCACTTAACATGTGGTAGGAGGATGAAAATTGGTGGGTGTGGTCAACATTCCATGCTAAAACTTTTGAAGATCATGTCAAGGTCATGCGGGGTCATCCAAGGTCAAATCACTAAATATGTGGTAGGAGGATGAAACTTGGTGGATGTGGTCAACATTCAGTGTTGAAACTTTGGAAGGTCATTTCAAGGTCGTGGGGTCATCCAAGGTCAAATCACTTAACATGTGGTAGGAGGATGAAACTTGGTGGGTATGGTCAACATTCAGTGCCAAAAATTTTGGTGGTCCTCTCAAGGTCATTCAAGGTCAAATCTTTGCACATGGTTGTATGGTCATGAAACATAGTGAATGTGGTCAACATTCAATGCCAACTTTTTTTAAGGTCATTTGAAGGTCATGTGGTGGTAATTCAAGGTCAAATCACTAATCATGTGGTAGGATGAAACTTGGTGCGTGTGGTCAACAGTTCAGTGCCAAAAATTACTAAGGTCATGTCAATAGAAGAGCCTCAGTGGTTCAAGAACCACTTATTTCCATCACAATCTTCCCTGAGATCTTAAAATTGTTGCTTTTTGTTCTTAAGCTACTGCACTGGGTGGGGGACCTTTGGTTCGAGAACCGCCTTGTCTTATTTGAGTTGACTTAGTCAAACTGCATTATGCAAACAGTTTCACTCTTGACTTCAACTTCCTTTCAAAAAGATTATGGCTGGTATTCTGAATGGGAGTCTAACTTAAGACCTGGGTTAAACCAGGTTTAGTCCAACATGAGTGGACCTTTTATCTTTTCAAAACACTGAAAGATAAATGTAACAGGTGAGAAGATTCTTCATGGCCTGGATGGACCAGAACAGTCATCTGTGAGGAATTTTCTCACCTGTTACAGCAAACTTTTAGAACATGTTGGAAGGGAAAAAGATCCACTCATGTAGGACTAATCCTGGCTTAAACCTGGGTATAAAGTTAGATTCCCTTTCAGAATATCAACTTAAACTTCCCATAAAAACAGAACTCCAGACTAAACAAACCTTTCTTAAACTCCCCGATCAGCTGTCCCCCAGACAAACTGAATAAACACAAAAGTTTCTGCAATTGTAGATTTATGAATTGGTTCGACAAAAAAAATACCTAATCCTATTCTTGTGGGTTCTGAACTTTGTGTTGTTCTGATTGCTCTGATTCCATGACCACGTTGTATTTGCCAATCTTAATATCCGGCCAGCTTTATCAAGGTCGTTAACTTTTCAAGAGGGAAGTTGTGTGTGAGCTGGGAAATTTATCATAATTCATATCGCAATAATAATTTGTTTTGATGTCACTTTGATTTTACTCTGAGGCAGTATTCAGGGAATTTGTACTTAAAAACTGGATGTTGTTGTGTGGGAGGATGGCTTCAGTAGTTATATGCTCTTTGTATTCTGTAATCAGAATTGTTGTTGTATCGGAACTTATTGACATTTGACTGAATCATTTGAAAGACTGATGAACTTTATCCTCAAGCAAACCTCTTGTCATTGTAAAATCCCTGACATTTCATATCAAAGGTATAGAATATAGACATAGACAATGGTCTATGCTGCTCTCAACATTTTTGTTTCTATTGATGATGAATACCTGTATCGTATTTATAAGTGTGCTCACTGACAAAAAAGTGTACACACACACACTTACAATAACACAAAAACTTACAACACACAACTTACAATAACACACACACACACAATAACAAACACACTTAAAATAACAAACACACTTACAATAACACACACACTTACAATAACACACACTTACAATAACACACACACTTACAATAATACATTTACCCTTACAATAATGCACACACCCTTACAATAATGCACACACACACACACACTTACAATAACACACACACACACTCTTAAAATATCACACATACACTTATCATAACACACATATACTTATCATAACACACATACACTTATTATAACACACATACACTTATCATAACACACATACACTTATCATAACACACATACACTTACAATAACACACAACTTACAATAACACACACACACACTTACAGGACTTACACACTTACAATAACACATTCAAAATAATACACTTACAATAACACAAACACTTACAATAACACACACTTACAATAATACGCACACCCTACAAAAATGCACACACACACACACTTACAATAACACACACACACTCTTAAAATATCACACATACACTCTTAAAATATCACACATACACTTATCATAACACACATACACTTATCATAACACACATACACTTACAATAACACACACACTTACAATAACACACTTACAATAACACACACTTACAATAACACATTTAAAATAACACTTACAATAACACACACACACACAATAACACACACACACACACAATAACACACACACTCACAATTAACACACACTCACAATTAACACACACACTCTCTTACAATATCACACACACACACTCTTACAATATCACACACACACTTACAATAACACATACACTTACGATAACACCCACCCACACACTTACAATAACACACACACAATAACACAGTACACACTTACAATAACACAAACACACACACACTTACAATAAGGCATAAAAAAATAGTTTTTTGTTTGGCGTAACCCGACCGACCCTAAAAAACCTGCCGACTTATGCAATTAGCACAAAATAAAAAAAATTTTTTTTTTTTTTTTTTTTATATCAAAGGTATAGAATATAGACATAGACAATGGTCTATGCTGCTCTCAACATTTTTGTTTCTATTGATGATGAATACCTGTATCGTATTTATAAGTGTGCTCACTGACAAAAAAGTGTACACACACACACTTACAATAACACAAAAACTTACAACACACAACTTACAAT
This sequence comes from Ophioderma brevispina, assembly GCA_023653785.1. NCBI lineage: Eukaryota > Metazoa > Echinodermata > Ophiuroidea > Amphilepidida > Ophiodermatidae > Ophioderma > Ophioderma brevispina. The sequence goes on from JAMKCH010001557.1 coordinate 111,000, forward strand.
AACACACACTCACACAATAACAAACACACTTAAAATAACAAACACACTTACAATAACACACACACTTACAATAACACACACACTTACAATAACACACACTTACAATAACACACACACTTACAATAATACATTCACCCTTACAATAATGCACACACCCTTACAATAATGCACACACACACACTTACAATAACACACACACTCTTAAGATATCACACATACACTTATCATAACACACATACACTTATCATAACACACATACACTTATCATAACACACATACACTTATAACACACATACACTTATAACACACATACACTTATCATAACACACATACACTTACCATAACACATATACACTTACAATAACACACAACTTACAATAACACACACACACTTACAGGACTTACACACTTACAATAACACATTCAAAATAATACACTTACAATAACACAAACACTTACAATAACACACACTTACAATAACACACACTTACAATAATACGCACACCCTACAAAAATGCACACACACACACACACTCTTAAAATATCACACACACACTCTTAAAATATCACACACACACTCTTAAAATATCACACATCACTCTTAAAATATCACACATACACTTATCATAACACACATACACTTATCATAACACACATACACTTACAATCACACACACCCTTTAACAATAACACACACTTACAATAATACATTCAATAACACACTTACATAACCCACACATCACAATTAACACAGCAGACTCACATTAACAGCACATCTTTACAATCTCACACACACCCAGCCCACCCACTCTTACAACTATCTTCCACCCCGCCCCCTTCCCTACCCCGTACCCTTCCGACCCGCCCCACCACCCCCCCTTACCCTAACCCACCCACCCCTAACACATTTCACCCTTCCCCACCCCCCCCCCCACACACCGTACATAAGGCAGAAAAAAATAGTTTGTGGTTTGGTTGGCGTAACCCGCCCGACCCTAAAAAACCTGCCGACTTATGCAATTAGCACAAAATAAAAAAAAAATTCTGTCGAACCGACCCATTAATTTTCATCCACAATTAAACAAAATTTTTTTTAAAACACGACAAAAATACAAGACAACAAAGCACCTACAAGAAGTAATAAAATATCTTTGCGAGGTCAATTGAAAAAAAGCTTTAATAGTAGCATCTTGTAAGCGGCTATTCATTTTAAGAGTAAAACTTTTGAGCTCTAAAAACAAAAAAAAAAATTTTTTTAAAATCTCCGACCGACCCTGATAGGTTTTCTGGCTGTTCGTTTTTTCTCCGTTTATACGCCAAACAAACATTTATTTTGGATGCCTAACAAACACACACTTACAATAAACACACACTTACAGGGGAATAACACACACACACTGCACACTATATACATTTGTACAAACCTATGATTCACATCTCAAAAACTTGATCATCACACACAACGCCCACACACACACTACCCAAATTTCACACACACACACATACCACAAACTTCCCACACACAACAACAAAACACCACATACACTTCATCATAAGCACACATTAGGGTGTTTCAATGATTAAAAAAAACAATGTCAATATGGCTTATTATTTTGAAATTACACCAGTACTCTTTCATATTGCTGGTGAACTTTTTGTAAAATATGAGACAGATAAGAGTAAATATGTAATGATGGTACTAAGCAATAAATGTATCATGATACTATATTGAGCACAAGGGTTCAGCTAGAAGGTTTTTTTTCATGGAATTATTCCTGAAGGCTTTAACCATGCAATGGAATTCAGTTTGTGGCCTGTCAGTCATTTTGTGAATTTGGGAGAAGAGGTTACGTGCCCCATTTTTTATGAAAATAAACAGAGGATTATTAGGAAATAATATGAAATTTGTCAAAACGTCCATTGAAATGATTATACCCAAATTGGATATTACCTTGTTTTGAATAAGTACATTATTTGTTCAAAATTAATAGTGAGATTATAAGCCAGAAAGGCTGAGCTATTTATCAAATATTCTTACGAATGCATATACATAATTCTAAGTCTGTGATAATGTCAAAACAAATCAACAAAAACACGCATAGAAAGTCTATCGCTATGTGTACACCCTTACACATAAAATTTTATTGATTGGTCTCCTCAAAATGAGTCTAAACTTTAGACCCAGGTTTAAACCAGGTTAGTCCTACAATGAGGTAGACCTTTTCCCTTTCAACATACTAAAAAAGTTTTTAAAAGTTAAATGTAGCGGGTGAGAAATTCCTCATGAGGAATTTTGTTACCCGTTAACGGCACATCTTCAGAGTATTTGAAAGGAAAAGGTCCACTCGTGTAGGACTAACCCTGTTTTAAACCTGGGTCTTAATGTTAGGCTTCCTTTGGGAATACCACCCATAATGTCCAGCCTCTTCCAATTTCTGTTTTATATCGTTGGTAAATTCACCCAAAAGTGGTAAGACCTAGCTAACCTGTTAGTGATGTTGCTTTAATTTTACTATCATGTGAAAAGAGTGCTTAAAAAAACCGCAGCTGAGATCCATCTTTAATACCCAAATATGTTTATGAATTGAGCTAAGAGAAAACGATGCTATACCTTGTTCACGTCTATAACTTCAACATGCCCTCCCTGCAAGTACATTGCATTTGCCTTGTCATGGGAAAAATATGGTTTTCACCATATAGTGAATGCAATCTCTCCCCGCTAATTGAACTGGAGCTTTGCTTGGTTCTGATAAGAATCGCATGGAATTTCAGTGCCTTGGTGTTAAAAGCTGGGGCAGCGAAAATGTTGTATAGAGTCTGACTCGGTGTCATGTTTCTTGTGAAAACATAAAATAATTTCAACTATTTTGCAGGGAGGCTTTCAACATGTAGCATAAACATGAGGTACATGCAGTCACTGTGGTTGGGTTACAGCAATGTGTACATAATGAAAGGGAATAATTGTTCAAGGTCTGAGTTTAAAGTTGGCCATTACAAAATTAGCATTTGACTACTTGCAGGCACATTTCGTAAAATACAAAATGCAGGAAAGTGAACACATAAATGCATGGGAATATTACAATCTAAGTGCTGATAGGGATGTGTGCTTGGCAAGCAGCCGGTCTAGATGAAGTGAAATGATTTTATGGCAGTGTAATGATAATAGGCAACAGCACTTTGGATCCACTGGGGAAAAGGTGATACAAATGTCAGTATTATTAATATTTCTCTGTGTTACCTGAATAGGAAGTGATATGAGTGAACAAAGAAAATATGCTTTTTTGGTGATTTTTTTTTTTCAAAAGAAAAATTTGGCAAAACTAAACATGTTGATGTAAGTTTATTATATAATTTAAAAAACAACAACATAATTTCAAAGGGGTAGGCCACAGGGACCACATTGATAATCTCATTGCGGTATCCCAAATAAAAAGCGCAAGCAAACAAAGAAAGCAATAAAACAACAGTACATGATTTATAAATGAGTAATAAGTCATACACTATAACCTTGCAGGCAGGGACCCAAGGGTCCGTGTAATATGAATGTAACATCATACTCTAGAAATTAATTGGCTTAAGGCTTCAGTTAACATAACCTTTTATCAAGGCTTTGATTATTTATTCAATTTGTGTGAGTCCGCCCCTCTCTGGACCGCTCAAAGATGAGTCGTAATCAAAGCCTTTTCGCAAATATTTCCTTTTCTTTGTTACTTATTGTTTTTCGGGATATTTCTTCCGAAACTATAGCGATCGTTGATTGGTCAATGATGATGTCATCGTTCGCTTAAAATAGTTCCCAGAATACGAGTTTATTGGACCTGATCAATAACCATTCAATTATTGAGTTTTGGTAACGAATTCAAAACAAAGCGAATACAGCCATGACAGCGAGGATCCCTTACGCAAGCTGGGAATTAAATGGCGAACAAACACTCTTGCTGCTGTGAAAACGGCCCGGTGAAAATCATGGTGGAATTACAATGCATCGTGTAGGATCCCGGTGACGGTGTAGGATTATTCGAGCTAGCTGCAGCCTGTGCCGAGTCCCGGTGCGGTGCTGAGTATATGAGATGAGCGTATTTGAAGCTACGGCTACGTGTACTGATGTGATACGGTTTACTATAAATGTGAATTTCAGTCATGTAGTGAACCATGTTGTATTGTTACACGTAGTTTCATTGCATCGTTCAGCCATGGTTCGGCCGAGAGGTTTAGCCTTAACTGTGAAGTATGTTGGACATTTTGGATTGGCCATGCATTAATTCAATGTGTCATGGTAAGTTGCCGAGTAAGTTTTGCATTAGAATAGGACTAGAGGTGAGTGTCCTAATTCTGGCGTTGAATTGTGAACAGACTTCATTCTGGATTGAATTTTGGAAATGTCGCTCAACACGCCACATTGCGTGGCATGATGATACGGGGTCAGTATTATCATTTTAATGTTCGGAATCACTTTTCCATGTCGTGAGTGGCACTTTGGACTGGTCACTGCAGTACGAATATTTGATAAAATGCCTGACGTATGCCCTAGTCCAGTCTCATATTCAGTGTGTGGTGTGCTAGGAAGTTGGGAATAAACTTTTACTGGGGAATTATTTCTGCAGAGCATGGGCTACACACTAGCCATCGGCCATCTCACATACCGTACGCGGATTACTCGCAAGCTGGTCAAAAATTTGATCGATGTGAACTATTTGTTTTGACGCGTATGCCATGCTAATTCAGGCCGTGCAAAATAGCGTGATATGGTAATTGCCGGGCGACGTAATCGATATGGGCAAGTATCTGAAGATGTTGTCATAGATGAACTGAAATGGGCGGTCCGCTTACGATTGACGAACATTACTTGATTGCACATTATGCTGCACGGGAAATACCAATTTGCGCAAAGACGCCCCGCTCCGACTACGGCCTCACGCCTCCGGCGTTCGACACGCGCCGTTCGGCCCAGCGGTTGGTGGATAAAAATGCGAGGCGTCGTTGACAAAGACTACATGTAAAGCAAAATATAAAATAGTTAATAGCCAAAATAAAACCTGTAAATCTAGAGCTGAAATTTTGAAGGGCATGGGGTAAGTTTAACAGAGCCCCGTAATGACAGATGGATGTGAGATTAATATTTGTGCCCACTAGTAATTTTTTTTTTTTCCAAATCAAGAATTAAAGGTAAGAGGATCATCTCACTGCACCGACAGTTAGATTAAAGTATAACTTTGTTAGGGAAGGTGTCATATTTGAGAGATCTGGGAATCTGTCTGGAGAACACTTTTTTCAGCCAAAAGTGGAAATCCTCAATCTTGAGTACTTGAAGTCAAGGCAACACCAAATTTTAAAACATCCAAAATTCAGAGGTACAACAAATTTGAGCAAATATGCGGGTGATGGGGATGTGGAATTGATTGCTTCGACTTCCAATTAATGTGACATATTTGCTTGGTCCAAAGGAAGCAGGATTAGTCAAGATCAAGAGGGCATGGAAGTTTAGCGACAGGCACAGTTTATTAGTAAATATAAAGTTTACTCTTTTGGGTGGATGGTGGAATTTTTTTTAATGATCATGTGGGCCCATTTTTGGAAGTCCCACTTAAGAGCAAAGTTTTTTTTCAAAAAAAAAATAACATTTCACAGTATTCCCAATGGTGCATTCCTAAAAAGAACCATCTACACTTTCCGTTGAAGTACTTGAGTTGCAAATACACATATCCTCAACCAATGTTCCACACGAATGGAAAATGACTTAATCTTGAATGTATACAAATTTGCCATTGACAAGACATTGAGTTGTTTGCCTTATGTAACTGAACTTGTGTCAAACCAAAACTAGGATTTATCAAAACAATACATTATTTGATGTCCTTATCAGCATTTGCTGTTTAATTTTAAAGTTAAAAAAGGCTCCTGAGAACAAAACCACGCAAGTTCTGTTGCATTGGTGTAGTTGCAAACCATACAAATATACATTCACAATTATTGATTTTCAAGGATTTTTCAAATATATTCAATTCACACAAAATAGATAATTAAAAAATGCCAACAATTATTTAGTGACCATGGGAAGGTGATTTCATCATGAAGTGTTACTGCACCCTTTATAAAGATAAATTCCTACCTATGTAGTAAAAAAAGTTTGAATATAAGTAGTTTCGCATTGGTGTAGTCTGTACTGGCGTGTAAAGCATGACCCATGTATTGTAAAAAGGATTATAGGTCTGGAACTTCAGAGTGTGCAATCATTAGGAAATTTTGTCTCTCTATAATTTGTATGAATCATACAATTTAGCTGTAATATTGATGTAATTGTGCTTATGAGATTATCCAAAATATTGTGTTCTGTGACACAGAAAATCGGAGTGGTCATGGTTTAGCCATGCATGTATCCTATAATAAAGCCAATTTTGCTGCTGCTGTTGTTGTTGTCATTTTTTCCACAATACCTTGCTGGTAGCTTTGAAATTTGTTCAATTTAAGGATGTGATGGGTTTTGTTTAGGGCTAATATAGTGTTTTCTCACAGTAGGGTAGTATAAGATTGTTTTACCAAAAAAAAATCTTCCCCAGTGTCTATGTACATCGTACAATGTGTACGCGCATCTTTTCAGTTGCCCCTAAATGAAGTGCCACGGTTATGCAACTCTCAATCACCAGTGCAATGTTCAAAATTGTACTAATATGACTGAACTCTTACACCTGGACTGTGTTATTCTGATTCATTCCAAATTCATTGCTTGATCTATCTTCAATTTCATGTGTCCTTACAAACACTGCTAGCTGGGGCACTGTTTGTGCTATTTTGTGCTAAAATTGATCTTCTGGTATGATAAGTTCACCTTTTTGTGATAAAATTGATCTTTTGGTTTGTTAGGTTCACCTTGTTCCTGTTATACTTCTACTGGTTTTAAGGTCTGTGGTTTGATCGCTATTAGCCTCATCCCCAGAACCCCCAATTTAAATGGAAGCGGTCAAATTTTGTCTGAAGAAAGCTACTTTTTTCATTTACTTTGTAAAGTCTTAGGGCTAAAAGGGGCTTGGTTTGGATGTTATGAGCAAAAAGTGTCCCATATTTATCAAACACGATTACACGGGGGGCTTACAATTCTTTTTTAGCTCTCATCAAAATGGAATGAGCCCTAACAGATAAAGGTATTGGGGTCAAGATCTTTTGAAGAAGATGAAAACGTTATAATTAAATTTGTTGATCCCCTTTAAGAGGTGAGGGACTTGCAGGATGCTTTTACTTAGTATAATTGACCATTGTAGAATGCGGCCCATCAAACTAAGCATTAACCACAGTGGCGTACCAAGGCAGCTCGATCCAGAGTGGGAATAAATTCGTAAGCTGTCCCATCAGGGGGGAAAATTTCGTAGTTGTCTGGTGATTTTCGCCAATAGTTGGAATCTTGACGAAATGCACCGCGTAGTAGTGCTCAAAATTGCCAAATATACATTAATTGTGCCCTAAATTTGGGACTGTATTGGTTGAAATTTCCCAATGAAGAGGGATGAAAATACATATTTTGGTCATATCGTCCCACTTTTTCGATGAGGCGAGCGGGCAAACTTGCCCCCCAATTATACCAGATACACCGAGTAAGTGTACAGAGTTTAACAACTACACATGTAACATTCTACACAGAATAGGCTTGGTCCTAATGGAGCATATAACAGTCAGATTTAACCTTGCGTATCCCATAAATGTGTTCATTCAACTGATTTTTAAAGGCACTCAGATTGTCAAAAGGCTCAGAGGTATAATGCATTCCTTAAAACTTGTTAAAGTTATCTGAGCATTTGGAGTACAGCAGAATTTGTGAAATAGTAGGCCTCAGATCGTGAGCTTCTATGCGATATTCCATTTCTCTACCTCTGTGAGTTTCTGTGCAGGATCACATAACGACCAGATTGTATGCATGATCCCGGTGGGGGGGGGGGGAACATGCCATCTTTGGTTGCGTGAGTATAAAAGACCATCCCTTCAAGTCAAGGGGAGCGATTTACTGGTGCGGTCAAACAAATCTGGTTGATGACGTCACTGCACAGAACTAGTGAAATGGGGTTGTAAACAACTTGCCTGCCCATTGCCCCAATTTGAATGGTCTAGGCATGGAGGAGACTTGTATTCATCCTCAGTAATAAGTATACAAATCAATTTTGTTGTGTAAGTCCACTACGAAAAGTTCACATATTACACATACCTTCAAAGCCATTGCAGATGCAGCAAGTACCCCCCCCCCCCCAAAAAAAAAATGTTGGGATTTTTGTTGCTTTTTGCTTGTTCAATAAAAAAAAAGACAGAAGAGAGATCATTTCTTCTATAGAATTACGGGTGGAAGGTAATAATAAAGAAATGACTAAGAATGAAATGAAATTGTAGCTGAGGTGGAGGGGCTTGGGGACTTTGGGTTCTTGAGATACTTGCCTAGCTTTAGAGTATCTATAGGAAGTAAGAGGAACAGATAACTTAATGAATGTAATACTGCACTGCTGGGTGTTTTCAGTGACCGTAAAAAAATACTAATCAATTAATGTTTTTTGTTAATTTCTACAGGGTCGTCATGTCAAGACAGGTCAACTCGCTATCAAAGTCTGGAGTCACAGGTCAGTATGATATTACATGTAGGGTAGGGTTAGGTAGAGAAGATTTCGCTTAATTCCACATTCAGAAAGCGCTAGCAACGAAAATGAAAAAAAACCAGTTCATAATGCTTGCAAAAAGGTCCCGCCCAGCGAGTTATATCGCAACCGTGCATGGCGCAAGTGTAGAATCAAATACATTTTAATTACACCGGCAATAGAAGTACATGAGCCAGAAAGAGGTTGGGACGTTAGGTCGTGTAAGTAAACTGTCAGACATACTTCCTAGTGCGGTCGAAATAGTCTGGATAAAAGTCAAGCATCTTACCCCTTTTTTCGCGGGGACGTGTAAACTGAAAGAAGGAGGTCCTGGAGGAGATTGCTATGTATGGTTGTGTGTGACGAAGCAAAATAGCTTTATGGGAAGTCAGCAAATCTTCTCTTGGGTTAGGATAACTGTTTGAAAAATTGATTGGAACCAGGAGATGAGACATTTAAAAACAAGAAATAAAATATTAAATTGCTAATATAAAATTTTTTTGCCTACAATAGAAGCATTTGTGAACTTCTGATCTAATAATCTGAGTCAATACCGGCTGTAGCATTGGGAGATAGGTCATTCAAATGAAGATCGATGTACTAGTTAGTTTTACGTTACACAACAATAGTGATGTCCGATTTAGTTTTATCCGATCGGCGATACCGACTTTATTTTAGATAAACCGATATGCCCGATACGATCCGATACGGATATATTTTTTGAATGACCACGTTAAGGAATTTTCTTATCATAATACACATATACATGTAAGGAAGTCCTCTGCTTACTCGCTCCCTATCAGACAAGATTATGTCATGAACAAACGCATATACCCATTGATAAAAGTTATTCTTGGGAATAACCACACCATATGCACGGCGCAAGAAAAATTAGTTTTAGAACAATAAAGGGAGAGGTTTCTTAGTGAACTAATGTTTATACTTTGTGTTCGAACGCAGAAATGATCATAGTACTGTGCTTTGAATGTCAGGGCGTATGCGGTAAATCAAATCGATCGGTAGAAAGGGAGATTTTTCGATCACCGATACCAATCTGATCCGACTAATATCGATACCTTTACCGATCGGATCGGTACATCCCTAACAACAAAAAAACAAAAGTTAGAGGTTCGCTACTCAAAATATTTTGCACATGCTCTCACCAGTTTCTCTATTCCTTAAAAGCATGTAACTCTGGAATGTGCTATGTTCATGACCTAAAATTCTTAGAGAAGATAAAACTACTGAAAGTTGAAGTTCAAATATTTTTAAGTGAACCTAAACTGGTACAGTGTAAAAATTTATGCAAAAATGACAAATCATTGGTTCCAATCATTTTGAAAACTATTTTGTACACACAACATCCAAAATGGAGATAGTTTTATTTACAAAAACATAAAAGTGCTAGTCCAAGATTGCTGACTTCTCTATTTTATTACTTGACTGCCTGATACAACTTCCACCAGTGTTTGACCTCTGACCTGTCATGTCAATGGCTCAGTTTTTAAATACAAGCACAACAACCCCCATTAAATAAGGCACATGAAAATATTATTAGTACATGAAGGTTTATTCAGCTTTGTAATATTTATTGGTCTGCACAATTCTCAGACAGATTGGAACATTTGCCCACACCAGCTCTGTGAAACAGAAAGAAAATCTCATGTCACAACACAATGTACGATTGGTCAAAGTTAAACATCGTCGTATTTAATTGTAGTTACGCAGGGCGTGTGTGCTGAGTGTCCGAGAATTATTTCTGCCAATTACGAATTTACGGTACATGAATTAAAAAAAAAAAATTCACTATATTTCACAAGGTTCAGTTAGGATAATGACTGTATTCAAAAACGTTATAAACTTGGATCCTTACAACAAGCTACAACACTCTAGTCAGGGCTGCTTCGTAATTGACTAGAGGACTACGCAGACTTGTATTTGCTTGTGATGACATAGCATGGCAAGTGTAATTATGTTTTCAACTTGTAGGTTTTTCATGTCATTCTTACAAGGTCGACCAATATCATCTGGTATCATTTTAGTTTCTTGGTTAGACTGAAATGGCCTCTAAATCTGTTTTATTGTGTCTGCAGTAAAGAATAGGCTTGGTGACCTTTTTGGCATGTGCATTTAGTTTGTATTTCAAGCAATATCTTAGCTAGATAGTGTTCAATGTGAGTCCCTATTTTATGCAAGATAGATAAATGTCAAGGAATGGCCAAATCGGAATACTTGGCTGATGTTGATCATAACTGAGAGATCATAACAAGCTGATAAAATTATATATATTATGTGGAATAAATGGATTTCAGAAAACAATTGTAATAGTACGGAATTGGTTTGAATTTGCGAGGCTTTATAAAAAGGTAAAGCCTTGAACATAAGTAATTTATGCCCATGGTATTACACAGTCTGTAATGTTATGCTGTACTTAGAGTGTTATGTACGATTCAATAATAATATAAGCCTGCATATTGGCCCGATTCAAAAACTATAGAACCTGGCCAGCTTTGAGACAGAGATGAGAAGCTGTGACTTTGGTGCTGTCAAAACACATACCAGACAAACCCAGGTGCGACAGTGTACAGGCTGAGATCTGGAGGTATGATTAAAAAGTCTTGAAAAGTAAAGGTAACGCTGAGAAATGCTTCCCAAAAGTTGGCCGTTCACCTTCAGACAGATTTACAAAATTAACCGTGTTATTAATAGTTGATGTGAATTGGTTGTGTATGGCCCTTCTTGCAAGTGGTAGCACTCCCTATTAAGAATCAGTTGGTGTCTTTATTCAATCACAAGTTAGGTATTTTGGGTGTGGTGCCCGTTAGGACGCTTATCGGGCGTCGAACAAGTTTGGTTAAATTTTGTTTTTGGAAAAGATCATTGGCCATAAACACAGACTCCCATTAAGATGCCATTATTTTGTAATTCACTTTATCATGTGTATGAAGGGATATTCCTCGTTATCTGGAGCACCACTTTTTTATCATGATTTTATTCATGACCGGTGTTAAAGGAGATATGGTCCGACAGGAAAACATAGTCCGGCCCAAGACAAAACAGATAGAATTTCCAAAGCGTGAAATAATGTTGAATGAAGAGTCAAGAATTGACTGCCCTATTCACAGTTGTAGGCAGACTGTGAGTCTGGAGGCTTATCTCCTGTACACCGGTAATCAGAAGTACCACCTTTGCAAGATCAAAACAATTTATCAAAACAATATCCAGGCATTAATATCATTCATCCTGCCCAAACACCACCTCAATCCAAACAGAGTTATGCTTTGTGCAATTCCCAAACAAATATTCTTTGACGAAGGACAGTGGTTACTTAACCACTTAACACCCATCCCAAATTATGGGGTCATGCTTCATGCAAATTTCCCAAGATGATCTTTGTCGACCAGGACTAAAGAAAGTTTGCAGTCAGCGAAGCAAGACCGAGAGGGAAAAGATTTGTCAGACCGGACACAGATTCACATCATGTTTAATTAGCAGGGTGAAAGCATTGTACTTGCATATTGAAACCACTGGTGAAAGACAAAAAGCCCAGAAGAAAACATTGAATGCTACAGGAATAAATTACCCGTTGAGGCAGAACCGCGAGAAAAGAATAAGTCACTTATTCAGTGGAGAGTAAATGTCATCCATTTTTACCCCATGGTGCTTGAGAAAGGGGATTTTGTCCTACTCAAAGCAAAATCCTGTTTCGGGTGTTGTCCGCATCATTTGTCTGTGTGTCTCCGCAGTAAAGTCAGGAACTTGACCCGATCTAGACGACCACTGTGACCACAGGACCTTGCGTGTATTACCGCTACTTGCGCAATTGTGACAGAGGGTCTGTAGGCCCAAGGTTAAAGGTCATATTTAGTATTTCAGTTTTTCACTCTTATTCCCATGAAAACTTGTGCAAACTCTTTTACAAGGGCACCACCCGAATCCCCAGTCTCAACCCCACCCTTTCACACTATGAAACCTGAGATTCGAGTACCATTAAGGAATCTTGTATTTGTATCATCCACATCATGCAGAATATTTGGATGACTTCTTTTCCATTCTCCAATGCTGCAGGCTAAAATATGGGTTGTTTACGGTAGCTGGAAAATAGTTTGTACAGTCTGATATCAATGGCAGATTACTAAGAAAATTTTAAAAAATATTCACTGAAAAATGATTGTTATAACATTATTTTTGGGTTTATTATGTGGCCTCTTACCCACAGTGCATTGAAGCCACATTAGCTAAACACATACTCTACTCATGTCTGACTACAGGATCCATGCCTCTAAGAGTGTTGGTACAGTTCCGGACCAAACCTCTGGATAATAGTACATGCAGCGTTTGTAGGGCGTATATAGTGAGGGAATGCCCATCTTGTAGCAGACATAATATAGACGAGGATATGTTCAGTATGCTGAGACAACAAGAGCTATGTCAAACACCCTCAAGGACTTCTGGGTAAAACACATTGGACACGAAATAGATTGTGACTGAAAATATAGTCGGACCCGCCAGTGGTGACCTCGGCAAATTATCAGGTGTGCGGGCGCGCCTTCAAAAATTTCCAAAAATGGCCGATCCAAGTCATGCACGAGACGGTATGCAAAGAGGCCAAAATTTAATAAATGGAAGTTAGGATAAAAGGATTACCTATCAAGATAATATATTTGTCTACTTAGTCAATCATGCACAAAAGGTGTCACGTCACCGCTTATGAAGGAATAGCCGATTTTCATCGGCAGTGCATGGCATAGTAAGACGTAATTGGACAAATTTTGATATTTTAAATTCATTATAAATCTCAGCTCAGGCCATGCCACCGATTTCTTCCAATATGGCCAACAAGCTGGTGTCAATTTAGTGATCCTGAAAGTTTCAGTGCACGAAAGTTGGGTAATATAGTTTTGGGATTTCGTTTCACGGAAAAAAAAAATAACAGCAGCATCAGATTGTAGCAGATGACAAAATTCCCATAAATCCATAGTGACGTTGCTAACTGACTACGTGAACCGCGTGACCTCTGTGGCCTATTTCATACCGGGAATTAATAGCGTTCTCTTTTTAGCAATTTTAAAGTATAATCACTTATTTTTTATAGAGATATATTTTGTGTATTTTCCAAACATATTTTTCAAATCATTCTTTCTTATTGATTTTAATTATTTTCTCATTTGTTTACAACGAAGCTTTGGACTGGCAGGTACGGCTTCATTGAGACGTCACTGTAAATGAGTCATGGGATTTCTGGAGTTCCCTGCGGCGTCGGCTTACTGAGTAAAAAAAACCCTTCCTGAAGGAGAAGGAATAAAAAAAACCCAATGTGCAGATTTACCCAAGACTGTTGTTTATGAAAAATTTACAAATGTGTGTTGAACTAAGTCGGGCCTTATTAGAAGCAAATTCCCGGTCTGTGCACTCATGTGAAAAAGTCCGAATTTGATGTGGGGAGCTCTTGTTACTCGCTTTCACGTTTGAAAATCGGGGCAGGGACCTTTGTGTGTTGAGTGTGTGTGGTGTGTGTGGTGGGGTGGTGGGTGGGGGGGGGGTGTCCTGGTCAGACTATTGGGAGGGGCGAGGTATAATAATTTAATTGTTGTTTGTTCATTTTATCGATACATTTTTTTTTATTTTAGACAAGGGAAAGTTTGTTTGTTTTACCTGTTTGAGGTATCAACTTCTACTTGTCACAGAAAAGAAAATTCAAACAATGGGAACATGTGAAAAATCACGAGGTCAAATTTTGTACAGGGATCAAAAAGTTAATTAAAACAAGCGTAAAATTGTTTTGAAACCTATCCCCCCCCAACTTATTCATCTGGTCAGGAGGCTTGTAAAAAATTAAAGTTTGCATATTTACGATTCTACGGTCATATCGGCTCATAATGTTTCAAAGTCATCGGCCATTCTTTCAGAGTGCTTCCTTTTTACTTAAATACCAATACTAGTCTCTCATATCCTATAAACCGAAAAGGCATATCTGCTCTGATTGACATTTTAGTGAGTTTAGTGTACAAAATTAGATGAAGATTATGACGTTCTTTTTGCCCCAGGGATAGGTAGGGATATTGTTATATTTTGACCTCTAATATGTTGACCAAATGGGTTGATATGGGACTATATGCAGAATTTCAGACCATTTTTGAAAAGAATCGGAGCATTCGAAAATATACTCACCTTGGATGACTTTGAACCTTTATGTTAACTTGGTCCTATAACTATTTAAAAATAACCCAAGGATAGGGAAACTATTATGATATGGCCAAAATTTGATAAAGGATTTCAGTAAATCATACCTACTTCAATACCTTACAAACCTTTGCATTGCCTCTCAAATACATGTTCCCCGCTACTTTATTTTACTTTTTTTTTTGGGGGGGGGGAGTGAGGGGTAAGGCTTTCTCTCTAAAGCAACTTGCTAACGCTTGAGATAACTTTTCTCAGGCCATTAATATGGAAGGGGGGTGGAGCAAGATGCCCAAAATTTAAAAAAGGAAACCCCCAAAAAAAGGAATAACTAAAGGTGAGAAAATAGATTTTTGCGAACAGGCATTTTGGTTGTCAAATAAGGGTTAAAAAATTTGGTTTAAAAAGTTAATTTTTGCAAATTTACCTTTTTTTTTTTTTTTTTAAATTATATTCTTTGAAAAAAAAATTGTCCCTTGCCTAAACAATTCTGGTTATGGGCCTGTATTTTTTAAACCTTCAAAGTTAATTTTAATTTTAAAACAAAGGAGGGGTCGATTAAGGCATACTCTTCCATGCTGGCTAATGTGGGTTGGGAAGGGACTGCAGTAACTAGAGTGATGAGATGCCGCTAAAGACCCGGGTTACGAATTAGTCCGGAGTAATCATAGTCCGGATACAACGGTAAGAATAGGGCACTCAATTCAGTTGACTCTTCACGTACCATTAGTTTCACGCTATGATTCCGTTATCGTCAATGGAGCCCCGCGGACTAACCGGGACCGACTATAGCTGCTTTCCGCCGGTGTGTGAAAGTAAATCACGGGGAAACATATTGGGCCCATTGAAGACACACGGATTAAGAGTGAAACAATGTTACTGTGAAGAGTAAATTGAATTGAGTGCCTCTTCGTTACCGTTATAGGCAATGAGTCTGGCGGGACTAAAAAAACAACTTTTACACCGGGATGACCCCGTGATCTTATCAATGGGGATGCAACTTTTTACCTGCCTCAGGCTAGCCAGGATGGGCCCATGACCACACAGGAGGCGTAATGTAAGCAGTTAGTCACACCAATGATGTGTGGCACGATTGAATATATACCTGCACATTCTAGGCAATGGGTGGGAGCGAGAAATTCCATAATCAAACAAAATGTTTAAGTTTCGTGATTATGCAATTCCGACCTTATTTGATGGCCAGAACAGAACACCAAGACTCTATGGGGCTCGAAACAAGGGTTGTCCGGTTATTTCACCCTGTCAATAGTTCTGCGTCGTAACGGCCCCTTAAGATGCATAGACATGGAGACATCTAGATCTTGTTCCCTTCTTATCCATTTAACCAAGGACTTACGTAGTGAATAAGCCCTAAATTGGAAGGTTGGCTGGGCTCACCCTGAACCTGATTGCATGAACACTAAATAACAGTAAATATGTCACTCATGATTTGAAATGAAAATCATCTTTTCAAACAAATTTGACATGACATCTTTTTCTACTCTAATGGTGGGTTTATACATCTTTGGCAGACGTTGGACGATGGTAGCATTTCAACATGCTTTTTTTACAACCCTTTTGTTGCATGGTGGGGAAAGCACCATCAAAAGGCTGGCGTTGGAAGACACCTACCGATTAAGTATGAAGCCATGATGATTTCAAAAAGCATTAATAGGGGGATGTTATAGGTAGCCACCATCTTTGTCACCCAGGATTTTTTAGTCATATCATTTCATATTAAAGCAATAAGAGCGCCCCAAATTTTCTGGATATTTTGAGATTTTTGCAAAATTGCATTGATAATTGACTAGCAAACAATACATGGGAATGGTAGAGCGCAACATTCTCTGTGTTGCGAAAGGAATTTTGTAATTAGAATAACTCAACGGCTGCTGGAAACATCCTTCCAATATGAAATAGCTGGGAAATTACGCCATGTACGTGTCTACACTCATTGACTAGTTGTTCCGTTGGTTCAGTAAAGTGAAGATAGATGTCATTTTCATGAGGTGGCACAATTGCATCTGACATAAATTTTACGTTTCCAGCTCCGCCATTAAATTACAATCAGCAATCCAGCTTCTAATTACAAAATCTCTTCTTTTATGACAAACATGCATTTTTTAGCATGACCACTGGCAGTATAGTTTACTAGACAGTTACCAACACAACTGTGCAAAAATCTCAAATTTTGACAATTGGGAGCGCTATCCAAAAAATGTGCTGTTATTACTTTAAATTACAATGAATGGCTTAGTGCCAGTTACGCATAGCCAAACTGCATCATGCTGTTATATACCATGATTAAATCAAAGGTTATTAACCACCAGCATGAAGAAAATCTTTAAAAAAAATCATTGGATCAGGGGGCAGCAATAGTTTCAAAATTCAAGAAAAACGGGGTTTAAGCAACAAACTGTAAAAATTAGGGTTTTTTACCTATATGCGAAAATTGTGTTTCAATGTTTTGCGCCTCCTATGATTTTACCCTGGCACTGCCCAATCCAAGTTGGTGACAAAAAAAAATAGCATTAAAATTACACAACTACCACACACTTCCCCTTTTAACATATTGAACACACACACACACAGTGAAATAATTTGACACCAGACAATTTATTAATAATCACCAAATAGTTTTACTACCTCATCTTTTTTGCAATTATTACCTGAGCAAAACTGCACTTATAGTCTTAGAATGTTATACAAAGTCACTTATCATCATTGTATGACAATTCACTATATACATTAGTTACTCTCAGAATACTGCCTTGCAATTAGCCATGCAATTAGCCACATATTTTCTTTTGTGCATCTTATGTGCAATCAGGAGAAACAAGTCAATTATATACATTGACAATGACCTTATCTCAAAATTAAAGATGCAATGAGAGATTTTAAGGCATCCATATTTTCTGTCATATGCAGTGATTTCATACAGATTAATGTAAAATCTCTCGTTGTACCTAATTTTTTACAAATGGCTGATTTTACTTGATCACATGACACATACTGTCAATTCCAAAATAATGTGGAGCCTTTTAATAGAACATTGTCCTAGCTTTTAAAATGAAACCTACTGGAATCATAATCCTCACATTAGTCCAAACTGGGATCACACACAAATGTCATTCCTTTGTAATTAAAATGGCATTTTGGGGGCATTCTTAGCTTTTTTCTCTACTTGGACAACACATCCCAAGTTTTACCTAAAGGTTAATTCTCAATTTCTAATCACTACTTTCAATGTCAGAGATGCCTTACAGCAATAGGTAACACAGAATGAAATTTATACAGCTTCAAACTTGGGTTTTGTGACTGTTATTGTGCAAGAGAAAAAAATTGGGGTTTGCCATTTTTAAAATGCAAACCCCACTATATTATATTGCTAGTTAGCTTCCCAGTTTGGACCTATGAATGAAGTTGTACACAGAGCCATAGCAAAGTAGCACTGTATTTTATATTATTCTATTTAAAGTCTTCAAATTTATTTTGGAAAAGGGGGTATGTACACCTCTTATACAAAATGCGTTTTAGAAGCATTGACCCATTTTTAAATCACAACCTTATATCATTATAAAATTATTGATTTCAAGCATGTATCAGCAATTACATGAGAATAATATGCCTCGTTGAGTGTATGCATTTTATTTCATCTTAAATTTGACGCATGTCAAGTTTTATCTTAATAATGTATTTAATACATTATTATACTACCAATATATGAATAACATAGATTTAATTAAGCACACCACATTACCACCATGCTGTAGAACAATATTTATCCCAACACCACATAACAACCAGATAATTCATTAAGAGTTCACCTTATTTTTATCACAACATGACACACAACAATACATCATGTGAGTTATCTGTTCTTTTTTTTATCTTAACTTCTGTTTTAATGTACATCAAACCAAATAGTGATCAAGGCACTGATAGACATTGAGCATATCAGATAAAGCATCCAGATACCAGGGCAGATTTAAAAACAAGTTTGATTTTAGATGCAGAAGAAACGGAGGTACCCAGAAACAAAACTGAGTGAGAATTGAGACTGGTAACTGAACTGAGACTGCATTGGTATTTGTCTGGATTGTGGATCCAGAAAAAAAAATGTGTACAATAATTATTAATACTTCACAATGTATCTTTCATTGTTTGTTGCAAAGAGCAACTTCTTCATATACCTGCTATCTACTGAAGATAGCAGTTAATTGCATTTGCCAATATCACTCATAATTATGGCCCTTGTGGTTATACTCTGTCAAAACTGAGGCCTATGATAGTTTAATTGATGGCATTCCAAATACATTTTAATGAAACTCAATAAATTAGGTTGACTTGAACAAGTGTGCTGAAATTTGCAAGTAGTGTATACAAAATATATTGCACATAAGTAGAAATGCTTTGGTTCAATTTAATTTCTTCCTCTAGGTTTAGGGTTAGTGGTTAGAGTTAGGATTTTGGTCAACTTGCTATTAGGGTTGGGGTTAAGTTAGAACACTAGGGGTGAAACAGAAGCAAATTAATTGAACTAGTACTAAAGTACTGCAGGAAATGTAATTTTGAATTCAGCTGGACAAGTGTGATGATTGTTATTTTACTTTTAGATTGTATTAATTTTATCACTCACTTAGCCCAAATTGAAAGCCCAAATTGAAATGCATGAATGGATTAAAGCAGAATCCATTATTAGGTTATTATGACAGTGTTAAAACTTTCCTTCTTGAGCTTTCATAAAACACCTATTTTTCAGAGGGAATTGCTTATTGAGGAAAATAAACACTCTGCAGGGCCGTATGCATGGGGAGGGGGAATTCCACAAAAGGACAAAGGTTCCACTTTTTGTTGTTTTTTTTTTTTATATAAAAAGGTCAAAATCAAAGAAAATTTGACAATAAGTCCACTTTTTGGTGATGAGATGTTCAAAAGTCGCCCAAAGGATAATTTTTGTGGGTTAGGTCCCCTTTTACGAAAAAGTCACTTTGAAAAGTCCTGCACCCCCAATAAATCATGCATACAGCCCTGAATGATTGTTTTTAAACAAATCCTGTGGTATTATATAGTGGTGTTATGGTGCCAAATATCAGAAAAATAAGTTTCCAAGAAAAACAATTTTTGATTTTCCTTCCAAATAACTGTGTAGAAGTTATATGTTCAAATTATATCCTCCTCCAATATTTAAAAAGTTTAAATTACCCTCTTTAAAATGCACAAAATATGGCTCCAAAGACCATACGCCACTATGTAAAATCCAAATTTGAGGTAATTCGAGAATAAAAATCAGTAACAACTAAATCAAACATCATTAACTAACTCAAATACAAGTTGCAAAAAGAAGAGACTGATGTATCCATAAAACCCTGACAAGGACAGGAAAATGGGTACCTGAATCAGTTTCTTGCAGTTTTTATATCATGAACTTACTGCTTCAGCCCACAGGAAATAGCAGGAAATTTGTTTTCATGCCTGCAATTAAAAATGTTATACTAGTATTCTTACATATCTTTATTCTTTCCAGATTCATTGATTTTTTGACTTTCCCCATAAAAACAAAACAAATAAATGTACCTCCCACTGCCTGCTTTATGAATGAAACCTGGAACAATTTTCCACATGTATGTTCATGATATAATGTACTGGTATGCTAGCTTTCATTCTAATCAGCATTAATTATTGTCAATAGCTGAATGATCCTGCCAGTCCATCACAGTTTTTTTTATATCCTGTTTGACACCACTGTTGACTGGTTTGGGTAGACGTTCAAGAAAGAAGTCCATTGATGCAAATGAGGTATTACAAGTGGGATTCCGTAATGCGCTGTATGGCGTTGTGCATTAGTGCTGATGGATGAATGCGCACTTACCTCATTTGCATATCAATGGGACTTCTATGATGAAACGTCATACTCTGGTTTGGTAATATACAGTATTAAAAGTCAATATGGCATATTCAGCTCAACACCAAGTTGACTGTTGATTTGCTGTAACACGGGTTACAATAATGCTTGAAACTCAGCAAATGGCATATCCAGCTTAATATTGGTTTACTTAAGCTAATGGCCATGATGTCATAGGTTAAACTCAAAACAAAACATTCTTCCATTCTAGACAACTAGGCTCAGGTTGTAAGGGCAGCGCTTGATCGACTCTGTTAGTCAAACGCAATATTGAACAAACTCCTGAAGTACCAACTTGTTGCACGTAATGGAGATTCAAAAGAGAAATACTAATAATATCTATCCATCTTCTCTGTTTAGGCTAAAAACACCAAGAGAGTGTACGTTTGTCACATGGCTAATAACTGAAGTTTAATTACCAATTTCCTCCTTGGTAATTAAAGGAATAAAAGAATAAGGCTAAACAGGAGTGATAGTTTTTCAAGAGCAAAATGGGTTTTGTACACACAAAAAATATCATCGCACCACTCCGATTATATTTCATGCCTCCTGATTTTCAGAAATCACACATTATTTGAATAAAGAATACCAACTTCAAACACCCATGGTGATACTAAAATTTAACCAATCATGGACTTCAGCACCATAACAAAGCAAGGCCAAAGTCGTGGCAGGTGCATGTGCCTGTGTCATGTTTTTGTCCAGATAAAAGTAAAAAAAGTTATGATTTAATCTGACCCACTCTCTTCAGTCACAGATGTTTATAACCTGCACCCAAACATCTATTTAAATTGGTCAAAAAGGTCTCACATGTTCTCTATCTATCTCTCTTGCTCTATCTCGATCTCTCTCTCTCTCTGCCTCTCTAACAAGTAAAGGTAGCTGATATATACATGGTAGTATACAAATACTACATGGTTCGAGGGAAATAGGGCACAATATTTTCCCGCGGCGGTACTGCTATTGCATGGGCCTATCACCCACACCCTTCACCGCAAGGAGAGGGGTGACTAGGGCTTGTAGTCAGTACTAGTGTATTGGTTTTATTACACCTCAATTTGACTCTGGGGATGAGGTTGTAGGAAATAGTCCAATATATTTCCCTAGGGAAATAGTGCCAGTGGAATCAGCCAATGAAACAGACACGGTTTTGTTCATGAATATTCAGAGGTGTAATAATTAATATATACAACAATGCCAAGTGGTTGGAGCCAGTAAAAGTATGAAGTCCAGCATCTCATACAACTGGGAGAGGCTCCAACGTGGTCCAAAAAGCAAGAAAATCCTTTTTTGGGCAATTCCCAATACACTCTTGGAGCAAATCCTTATGAGTGAAATTTGAATCTGAAGAGTGAGATCTGCACAGAGTGTTCCTGAGAACAGAAAAGGGAATTCACTCTCAAATATTTTCTAAGACTGAAATGCATGAGTAGTAATTCATTCACGATATGGGGTGAGTGAAAGCCTCTGCAATCAGATAGAATTTAAATGTTTAATGTCTTACAAATCAGAATCATAACACATTATCATTCATGACCAATGTGGAGGCTCAAGCCAATACTAGGCACAGTTGAAATTCTAACACATAACTTTATAAAGATCCACTTTAGAACCAACAAAAAAGATGATCATTATTTTGAGGACTATGCAAACTGTTTTGTAAATACTCCCATTCATGAGGTCCCTTCTTCACAGGGAATCTTCCTGACAGGAGTTTGCCCTCAATTGATTCTCAGTACTGACATAAATATAGTACAGTATCCAAGTTTAAAAGGGGCAAGAGTGTGATCCTAGCACCCTCGGTCGTTTAGGTTCAAAGATATTCTTGAAAAGGAAAGAAAAAGGTGGAACTTTCCCCTTTGGAAGAGGGGGGGTGGTAAGTACTGTACTCCCCTGTCTATGGGCATGGACAGGCTCAAGAAAAGGCCTGGTGCCTTTACATGCCTACTGGTTCATATCCTATTTTGCATTTGTTACCTAATGATCAGTTAGTTTTAAAGCAGTAAGTTAGATGATAGTTAATCTTCACTGTTTTCTTAGTATTCACTATAAAAATTTTCAAAGAAACATATCCAATATCCGTAATTTTTATTTTAATATATTGCTGAAATATATTACAGCAAAAATGTAAGGGCACTGTATGCTGATCAGCCATTTATGTGGAACCAAGTGTCAAATTTTCATCAACTGGCATATTTACAAACAGAGGTCTAATCTCATTTTCGAAGTACATATTTCACCTATATTGAAACAAATTGCTCTTGGTTAAATCAAAAATTAGTTTTGAAAATTGCAAATTATGAAGATTCATGCAAAAATATTGGCCTAGGTTTATTTCAGTATGAAAAGTCTGTTGCAAAGGGTATCGTTGAAAAAGCAAAGGATTAACTTATGTACAAGAACATTTCAAGCAGGGCAGTGGTACATCAATTTAAAACTCTGATACTACCAATCAATGAAGAAACAACATCATTTATACTTCAATACCATTGATAGGGGATAAGTCCCTCACACCACGACATTGTGGGCTCAATTTCCTGTAAGAAAAGAACAAATGTGATAATTTGCATATTTTAACTGGATAAGATGATGGAAAAAACAGTTTTATATAGAAACAATGGTAATGTGAAATAAGATAGTTCAAGTTTTAGCTCCGTTGACAAACAGTTTTTTTACACACACACACTAATTTTTTCTCAATTGGTCAACATCCTGACCAAGGTGTGCAGTAAAGGTACTTGCATGGGAGTTCATTAGAGCTAAACCTGAAATGCATCTTCTTTAGCCAAAAAAATTACCAGATGCAGCTCGTATGGGTTAAAATCAAGTTGAAGTTCACAATACACATGACTAAGTAAACAAAGTGAGAAACATGGGAAATGCGAATGGATCGTAAGTCTTTCGATGGCAAAAAGCGGTGCCAAATGCCAAAGATAAGGATTGTGTTAAAGTATAATAACAAGAAATATGAGTTATTATAGCAAAGTCACAAAATGTATCATGTGTGTTATCATCCCTGATGCTCCAGTGGCATCTACAGGTGGCATCGGAAGTCCAATTTAAATTTGTTATTCACGGTGCTCCAGGGCCCGCCACATGGTATCGGCAAGTCAACAAATTGGTATTTTTGTTATCATCACTGGTGCTCCAGGCAGCCAAGTGATAGCGGCACGTCACAATTTGTATTTTTGTTATCATAACTGGTGCTCCAGGCAGCCACAGTGGTTATCGGCAAGTAACCAATTTGTATTTGTTATCATCAATGGTGCTCCAGGCAGCCACAGAGATATCGGCAAGTCACAATTTGTATTTTTGTTATCTATCCACCGGTGCTCCAGGCAGCAACAGTGGTATCGGCAAGTCACAATATGTATTTTTGTTATCATCACTGGTGCTCCAGGCAGACACAGTGAATCGGGCAAAAGTCAAAATTGGTATTTGTTATCATCACCGGGCGCCAGGCAAGCCACAGTGGTATCGGCAAGTCACAATTTGTTTTTGTTATCATCACTGGTGCTCCAGGCAGCCACGTGATATCGGAAGTAACAATTTATCACTTGACGGCTGCATAACAAAGTGGTATCGGCAATCACAATTTGTATTTTGTATCATACGGGTGCTCCAGGCACAGTACCGCCGAGAGGGGGGCCAAAGGCGTTATTGACCCCGGGGCCCGGGTCCTGCGTCCTAGGGCCCGAGAAAAAAAATAAAGTTCAACCTTGCGGTTGTGGACAAAAGTCAGAGAGGGAGAGAAAATGAGAGAGAGGGATGGCGAGAGAAGAGAAACCAAAAGAGAATTGACGGATCAAGGGGCCCAGTTCCCCCTGCCTGCGCCAATGATACTCTGTAGCTTAACCCCGAAATTCTCTTTTTGCACTACTAATTGTGCAGGGCTCTCTTGCGTGGAGAAATTACACAAAAAACAATTAAGATTTTTTTCCTGTTTTTATAAAACGGTTGGTTGAATTATAAACGTGGACTACAGTACCAATTTCAAAAGTTTTATCAAATAACATGAGAAAATGTGCTTTGGAAAGTGAACATGGAGGGGACACAACCCTCCTGCACACACCCACTGGGTCGTCTAAAAATGCTTACATATGAATATTAAAACTCAAACAAAAACACCTATTACGTTGACTCAACTCACATAATGGATATAGGCATACAGCTTTCCACACGCCTGGGATCACACGGCGCATGCCGTTTTGCAGCAACTGAACTTCAAAATTCCCCCCATGAACTCTTAGAAGTTAAAGGTTAACATAGAACCTTTTTTGTCCTGTATTTTTCACCCTAAGCAGTGCTAAGGTTCTATCAAGAACCTTAAAAAGGTCTATGAAAAAACCTTCCCAATTTATAGGCCTTGGAAAGTTCTTTTTGTATGTGTTCACATCTTTTTTGAAAGGTTAAGCAACATGGAAAGGCGGTGAAAACCTTTTGAGTCCAAATAATTCATGGGCCCCCATTTTTTTCTTTCCTGTTTATACAAGAACCTACGACAACCTCTGAAGGGTGGTTTGTTTTAAGGTTCTACACAGAACAATGTTCTTGGTACAGAACCTTTTTGGGTGTATAAAGACCCATTAAGATTTGTTATAAGTTTTTCAAGAACCAAAACAGAAAGTTCGGTGCAAGAAATGTGCTTTCTTTGTAGAACCTAAACTTAGGACCCTAAAACAACAAGCACCGGTCAGAGGTTCTTGTGAACAGAAAGAAATTTTTATTTGGCCAAAAAATATTGGTACAACCAGTGTCATCAATGCCTTCCACATTGTTAACCTTTCAAAATCTATGTGAACAGAACATTCCTAGGTCTATTTAAATTTAGAAGGTTCTTCAGAGAAATCAACTTGAATATTCTTTGATAGAACCATAGAAGTGCTTGGGGTGAAAAAACAGGACAAAAAGGGTTCTTTGGTGAAAACATTTAAATTCTAAGGTGGGGTTCTGCGAAAACGAAGTTGGTAAAAGGGGGCCCGTAACTCCAAGGGTACCCCGGGCCGGCAATTTCGGTGGCTGTCCAGCAGCCACAGTGGTATTGGCAAGTCACAATTTGTTTTTTATTTCATCATGATGTTCACCATAGTCTAAGGCGGTCTCGACCACAATAGGTCCCCTACTCGTTGCGGTAGTTAAAAGGAGGAAAAGGAATATAACTTAAAGATCACAGGGAGGCTTGTGCCAGGGAAACCGGAAGAGGCTCCTACCATAGCAGTTTCCAATACCTGAATGACCCAGGGACCTTGAAAATTTGATATTCAATGGACTACACCAACCAAGTTTCATGACCATACAACCATTTGTAGTTGTTGACCTTGGATAGCCCCACAGCACCTGAAATGACTTCCAAAATTTTCACACGGAAGTGACCACACCCATCAGGTTTCATGATCATACAACTATTTGCAGTGAATGACCTTAGATGATTCAGATATGACCTTGAAAAAAATTGGCATAAAAAATTGACCCACCCACCAAGTTTTCATCATCTTCACGAATGTTTAAGGATTTGACCTTGAATGACCACATGACCTTGGCAGACCTTCAAAATTTTTGGCTACCAAAAGGTTGAGCACACCCACCAAGTTTCTCATCCTACCACCATTGACAAAGTTTAAGCCATATTTTGACCAAATTTGACCTTTGACCCCATGACCCAGGCTCCGAACTCATCCACCGACCTACTTAAGCGACATATGGTGCAAAGATGGACACCCATACTTGCTTAGTAAGTAAGTATTAAAGTTTAACGACAACTCAACCCAATTGTGTTATATCGTGTCATTAAGATTAAAAAAATCTAACTTTATGAATCGGAAACCAACATCAACACCATAGTAAATTCTAGTATAACATTGTATAAACCATACCCCAGTAAATTCTAATCACAACATTCGTTTGAATGACAACAATTGTAAATAGAGACAAATCATACATGATGAACCAGATCATCACCCATCCATGTTAAATAAAGATGAATCAATGAATACAATACAAGATAACTGTCCAAATTATAATTACGGTATACACCTCATACAATGATGACAAAGTTCATCATCCATCGTGTATCAAAGAACAAAAAATTCAACTACAGTAATGAAACATATTAAAATTCTTGTAAACATATTACAGATTAAAAGGTGGTCTTACAGTGTACAAATGAAAATTGATTAAATAGTATGTTTAGTTAAATGATTTAAAACTACTAACATATGTACAAATTGACAAATGGGATGTTTTCAAATTAAAGTGATATGGTATGTTTTTAGGTTAACTAATATTAAATACACATTTTAAATACTTAAAGTAATACAGATTACATTTTAATATATAAAAGGCTAACTCGTATGTACGCGTATGCGGAAAATATGTCCCCGCCGAATGTCGCGCTCACTCACATGCAAAAATTGCAAAGTGCACTGTATGAAGTGTAACAATTACGAATCACCAAAAATGGTTACCTTTGATGAAATGACTCAAGAAATCTTAAAATAATATGGCAACACCACCTAATATTCACTAAATTTTAGTAAAAATATGATAAGTTAATTCACTTTGGCAACAACTATTTTTGAAAAAAAATCATGTAACCCAGTTTAAATTGGGCCCATGTCGGGGTCTGGAAAAGGGGCGAAACACTGAATTGGTACTTAATGTTTTTCACTATTTTCCAAAAAATGTAACAGGCCGGACAACCCAAAGACTGTCCACGTGCTGTGCACCCAGAACAAACAGAACTAAAAAAAAACTTTCAATGAAAACATGGGTACTGCATATATTTTAATCCCTTTGTTGTGTATAGTAGGCTTGGGAAATATATGAATGACCGGAAAAATTGCAATAGAATTTTTTTTCACCCAATCATTCTTAAGGTTCCCCAGAATGACTACTAAAAGTCCAAAAAAAATTCCAAGTGGTGGAAGTACGCATAATTTGCATAAATCAAACTGGCTGCCAATTCATATGTTTTTTACATTATTTGTTGTAATAGCTTATCTTAAATTGCTTTTGCAACCCATAACATGGTCATATTACATTAAACCGGGGTGGGGGCCTATTTACCAAGGCAGCATTTTATAATACCCTGGCACTGTTTGGATCGAGATCTCGATCAACTTGAGCAGCTGTAAGTGTTAAAAAAGGTAATTAAATTCTTTATACGTTATATAGACGAATATACGTAACCCTGATTGGTGGCAACATAACTAATTTTGCATAAATCAAAATGGGGCCGCCAATTTTTTCAGATTTGTATTATTTTTGCTGTTTATCTTCGCTAGATTTGCATTGCAGTACATAAATTTACATACGTGTATTATACTTCACGGTATATAGAAGAGAAGCTAGTGATGGACGTTAAAATGATATTCCATATTAATCTATTTTTCACACCTGAATATCTCTGGTAACGAACTTGTGTAAGAGCCGTGTGCCATACACGCCATCAGTGGTGAAAAGTAGGCACGGCCATAAATATTGATAAATGTTAGGTGTCTGGTCGAGAATGACTATTCTAACACCGCCACTGCTGTTTGGATGTAGGGTCCACCTGTCTTCTCTCAAGCAAATTCATTGGGCGTTTACCTCTCCCGTTACCCTCTCCTCCCGACCTGTCAACAGTCCCCCGGGGTATCCATCCATCGCTCCAGAAAGCTCCTCCCTAGATTCCACAGATCAGGCCATACCTATCTTGGTCACCTGTGACATCAAGGTCACACTCCTGCCTTTACAAAAAGAGATGAAACTTCATGAAGCCAAGTGGCCCAGTTTCAAACAACTCATTAGTGAAACGTCATCCAAGCTGCCAGAACCGACTTCTTCAGTCTTCGAAACATCAATGACTTCGCGCTAATTCTCACACCAGCAGCTAAAAAGCAGTATTCCATTCCAAGATGCAGAACCCCTACAACCCCTGTTGGGACAATGGGGGAGGATGCGACAGGGAGAGATATCCAATATCAACTTTACCCCACTCAAGCTACAAGGAACACTGAACACTGTCAACCGGTTCCACTGGTTGTAGCTGTCCAGTTAAGCATTGTCCTGTCTCTGCAATTGCATCGTCACCAATGGAAAATGGCAAGACCATTCCCCCACAGGCAAAAGCCACGCTCGTGCTTGTTAACGAACAACTTCTAACAAACCTCTCCCCCGTTGAGTCACATGTCTTAAAAACCATTTCACGCTAGATATCACTGAAGCAATCAAGTTTTCAAGAATGTAAACATCCTGGTAATGATGGCATCCATACAGAATTCCTGAAGATATGGGCACTTGAAGCCTGTGCGGTAGTTATCCAAATTCTCTCTACTTCGGGTATTCTATGGATCATCAGCAATTCACTCAAGATGGATGACTTCAAAGGTCATGTAATTCCACAAACCCAGAACCCAGCAGCGTAGCCCAAGAGTTTACAACCAATCTCGCTGCATCGCTCACACGATAGCTGCTTGGGAGACTGGATACTCAGTCAGATCATAACTGTCAAGGCAAATTCTACCCCTCCCCCAAATTGGCTTTCAAAGATGTAAATCAACAACAGATCAGATATAGCAAGGCTTGCCAATGATATCGAGACAGCCTTCAAAAAGAAGCAGAAGTTTTGAGCAGTCTTTATATCATCTATCTGCTGCCCTATGATAGAGTCGGACATTGAGGTCGCTACTTAAGAGCGAACTCAAATCTTCCTTGATGTCAAGCTTGTCAAGCTTCATATACTGCTCATCTCCGGATCTTCGCCATCGCGCATCAAAGGGTAAATGCCTAGAAAGCCAAAACTTCTGAATGGTGTCCCACAAGGGTATGTCCTGTGCACCCATTCCTCTTCATTAATGCCCCAGATATGCCGAAGGGAGTTGCTTTGTGACAGTATCCTACGCAGACGATATGGTACCTGTAATAGCTGCTGATTCAAAAGAACATATCACTGTAGCCAATTCTTCCACCGACTGCACTTAAAACTCAACACAAGAACCCAAGACTGGGTGTCGGCTCTGTTTCCCACCTTGCAAACCACTGCGGCTAAAAGAGAAATTAACATCACTCTAAATGGAGCCTTACTTTCCATAACACACCACGACCGTCGCTGCGCTTGCCAAGATCACTCTCAGTCTCGTGTCAACCTCCTCAGAAGCTCGCGGGACTGGATGGGGTTGCATCCTTGACATTTGACATACATCAACTGTTGCCTTTGGCATACCCACTGCTGAATATGATGCCGCACCAGTATGATTCACAGTGTACCTGCACACAAGATGATGTCATTCTTGAATGATGCAAGTGAGACTTGTTAACGGTTGCCTTTTGGCGGCGCTGCAGAATATCTTCAATTCTTTTCTGTCATACCTCCTGCAAACCTTTGGAGGATCTTTCACGGTCCAAGTCGCACGACGTGTGAACGAACATGGTAACCTATTCCTCCTACCAACATTAAGGGTCAAAAGTTTCCCCACGACTCACTTTGCTAACCCACCCGTCAATGACACTGCTGCAAGTCGCAGCATCCTATGGGAGCATCTTGGATCAATGACAGATGTTTTGAGCAATGGTCATCATCTACCTTGACCCTAAAGCAGTTATGTTGACAGCCTATCTAGTAAGCCCCCAAAGGTTGAGACCTGATAGGAAAGCATGGTCAACCTCAACTGACTCAGAAAACCACACACAATTAGCGACAGTCATTGGAATGACTGATGAGGTCTTAGTCCCCAATTCTCAATTGAAAAACTGGATGGCTTGATGGCAATTTGGTATAATCGCCGAAGAAAAAGCTTTTCGATCGATTGACCTTAATTCTCCTCGATTAAGAATTGAGATCTCGACTGAGATCCTGGTTGCCATTTGAAAAACTTGATTCCTCAATCGATAAAGGCTGCATTCTCGATTGAAACTTGGTGTATCTTGTGTAATTAAAATGTTTGATTCGTCTCTTGGCCAAAATACTGTTTGTTTTTAAATAAAAAAGTATTTTTTCTAATGGAAACTAGGTCTAGTAAATATCGGGCAAAGGTGCTGAGAAGGAAAGCTAAGGGAGAAGAGGATGGAGGAGGGGGGAGGCAGTGGGTGAAAGAAGGGGAGAGTGGGGCTGGCGTGGGTGGGCGGTAGGAGGCGAGAAGGACGATAATCCAGAATTTGCAATTGAAAATATGCAATTAAAAAATTTTTTATATGGTTTTTTTCAATCGAAAACCTAGTTTTTTGTAACCGTATACTAAGTTTTCAATGAGAATCAAACGTTTTCAAATCGAGAATCAAGTTTTTTGATTGAAAAGCCGTGATTCTCTTCAACTAAAACCATTTGTTTTTTTCAATTTTTAACATTTTAGGTTTGCGTATGACATGTGGCTTGGGTATGATACTGGAGAACAAACTTTTATTTTCTATTGACCCCCAAGGGCCAGGAAAACTATTCAAATATTCACTAGTAATTATCATGACGTAAGTAAAGTATATTAATTATAGATACAATATAAATTTTATTTACGAGTGTTGTGTGTCGGGAGGTGGGGTTGCTCTAAACATTATAGCCGTGACAGTGAAAACAAATCTAATGTATGGTTGGTCCTGTCAGTGCAATATAGATGTATATAACGTGAAAGTTGACATCTTGCTTCAAATTGTAGAATTGGCAACCATTTTGGATTGCAAATTTGGTATACTTCTCCCAAGCATAAGGGTGGTCTGTATAAGACAAAGTCCTAACTGTACTACATTTAGTCATTTTAGGATGGCAAAATATATTTCGATACGCACTATACACCATCAGTGTAAAAATCTTAAAATTGGCGGCCATTTTGGATTTATGCAATTAAGTACACTTCTGCAAGAAGAATGGTTTCCGTATAAAATCATACATATATGTATTCATAAATAATACCAAATTTAGGCATTATAGGTGCCAAAATATTATTTTAGATAAGTACTACGACAAACTCTTGTCACAACTCCGGGATTGGCGCCATTTTTGGATTTATACAAATTAGTCATGTTTCCACCACTTGGATTTTTTCTGGACTTTTAGTATTGCATTCTGGGGACCTTATAGAAATGCATTGTGGTGAAAGAAATTCTATTGCATTTTTTCCCGCTTCCCTAAATTTAATTTATTTTTCCTCAACCTAATACTTTGCTACCCACCTTAGCAATTACACTGATATTTGCATATTAACTAATTAGCTCATTTGCATATTTATTTGCCCGAAATATATGCCCCAAATATCAATATGTCAAGAAACTCCTTCAGTCGCGCCTTCACCCCAAGTTACTCATTATATGCCTTACAGTACTCCAGAAAACTTGTACCAAGCCTTGCGGGAAAATTGTTCATAAATTATGCAAATTAGATACGAATTAGCATATTTTCTACCCAAAATCTCATCAGGTAGAGACTCATCAACCGCTTCTTTCCACCAAGTTAATATCATCGTAGCCATACAGAACTCCAGAAAATCATAACAATATGGCAAATGTGACATTTTCTGTGTGTGTAATATTGACCTTTTCTTTTGACCATTTCCCCTACCCCCTGATAGACCCAGGGAGGAAGGACCCCTGGGGGACTGAATTGCATGGTGAGTAGGGGATTTCCCTTCTACAATATACCAAATTTTTGGTATCTAGCTCATCCAGAAAAAAAGATCTGCCAACAAATGTTCCAGGGTTAACATTTTTATCACGGACATACAAGGGTCCAGGGTTTAAACATTTTTATCACGGACATACGGAGCCATTTTATAGCCCCTCCCGAATTCGATTCGGCGGGGACAATGACACAGAGAGATCCTTAAACAATACTACAAATTCCTAAAATAAAAACAACCAAATAATAGACGAGTTGGCCTTTTTTACGTTGACTCTTGCGACATGCAGGGGCACAAATCGGGCCAATTACCCCGAAACCCACCCATTTAGTAGCCTTTTTCGACTGCAGAGGAACACATCGGGCCATCGGGGGGGGGGGGGGGGGGGAGGAATACTTGATTAGATCAAAAAGATATGTGTTGACAAGGTTATAGCAATTTAACCCCTATTTTTACCATTTTGACATCCTTTGGACCTTTGACCCACATGATCTACTTTGATACCACCAGCGTGTTGTACTCAAGATCACCATCTTGCACCGAAGATGGACACCCACACTTAGTTCCTAAGATATCGCGTGGGACCACACCGGCACACACCACACCGGCTGGGAGCATTCTATAGGGCCACCTTTGCAACTAGTTGGCGGGGGGGGAGGGACCAAAAAAATTGTTATATCATTGGGATTTTGGCATCCACGAGTAAGTAGTATTGGCAAAGTCCACAATAGTTATTGTTTTTTCATTGCTGGTGCTTTGGACATCTCACATAATGATATCAAAGCACAAACCAGGACAAACAAGGAAAACCAGCAAAAGTTTTCCCATCATTCATCAACTATACAATCACCCTCACACAATAAGTCAAGATATCAAGATTGTATTAAACACATGGTATCAACATCGATACTGTGGGAATTGTGTCATCATAGAGAGGAAAATGCCTTAAATTAACTGATGCACAAGCTTTTGGGACAATTGTTATGAAGAGAGAAGGACCGATAGATAACGAATAAGTCAAGGACATCAAAATATAACACGATACTTTGGGAATGTTAATATGAGAGAAAGGCCTTAAAGTTACGATGCACAACATTTTTGAGACACTTGTTATGATGAGAGGAATGAGGACATAGCGCCCACACCTTCAGAACAACCAGACTGAACTTTGCTTCATTGCACAAAAAATTTACAACTAGGAGATACAGATGCACACACAACACAGGATAGGAATAATAAAATTTTTGTATTAATCCTAATGGAATGTCGAGTTTAACGACATGCATGGTCGGACTAATGAAGAGGGCATATGCCGTTTTGTTGATTTGCTTTCGAATTCAGAAATGAAAAAAAATGATTGTTTTAGTTTGAACATGTCCATGCACGACATGGCGTGGGAAAGCAAATGCACCGCATGGCTTTGAACGCCCCAGCGCAGGATGTATTGTATTGCAATACAGAGTATTTCTGCTGAACAATTTAATATTGACACAGAGTTGAGATACAATCAATAAATATTCAAAAAACATTACAGAAATCTTATCTGGCAAGTTACAAAAGTTCGACAGCTGAGTCAGTTCCATCGAGATATTTTCACAACCTTATCGGGGGGACTCAGAAATAGCTATCGACGACGCATCCACAAATGATAAGTTCGACTTAAAAGCTCTTCAATGACGATCCTATAAGAATGCAGTTTTGTTCCGCTGTCCACCATGTTATGGAGAGCGATGAACTTCAGCTTCACAAATATTACAACCAGACGGGGACTCGGCTTTAACGGCACAAATAATTATAACTAGGAGATACAGATGACGTGCACGATGCATGGATAGCGAAATAATACAAATCTTTATTAATAATTCCATCATGGAATATCAACTTTGTTTAACGACATACGCGGTCGGACTAATGAAGAGGCATATGTTGTTGCTTGCCATTGCAATCAAAGTGAAGTGATATTTTTAGTTTGAATGGGGTCCTTATGATCCTGTGTCCCTTCAATTAATAAGAATGAAACATTTGATTTTGTAAAACTGCATTTCACTCATGAAGACTACTGTTGTTGCACTATAATAAAAAATGGTTAATCATATCAAAAATCAACAAGAAATGAGGCGTACAGAGTTAACATGTCATTTATTGTGGTTTAACTCTCTCAGTTGTAGAAGTCAAAATATTCAATATAGCCTTGAGTAGTATGCCAATTTAAAATTATGTTTTCCATTTTTAATTCAAAATTTAGGCATTGAGATTAAAAATTAAACAAATAATAGTACTTTTTTTAAGAGCCACAGCCAGGTTAATTTTTTAAGATTTTCGGACTGCTGTGTAGTATTGTGAAGCTATGAACGGTACACAAATGCATCAACATTGTGTTGTATGTGTAATCAGAAAGGAGGATCCCTGAGTAATTTATTGGCAGCACAGGACACACCAAATTTCTGTTCTGTCCATGATGAAATAGTACAACCTCATGAAAATGACGCCTTAGCGACCTACATAAACGAACAGAAGGCTAATGGATGGGGAATGATACACAAACGTGACCGCCATTTTCTGGCGTTTTTCATAATGTATGTGAAACAGATCGTTCCAAGCAGTCTATCATCAGGTTCTCCCGATTATAATATTTTTAATTACAATGGTCCCTTTTGAGAAAAAGAGGCTTTGAACTGTAATTAAGAAACTGCCAAAATTGAAAACCCAAAAATATGACATGCATGTGTCACTCACGAACACCCGGGGCGAACACCTCATCACGAAAGCCCTTTGGGGTCTGGTGTGCATTCTGATCCACTTTAGGGAGTGCCCAGGGCAGTGTCTCCTGAAGGTAATGGGTTTTAGTGTTTTTAAGATTTAATTTAAAAAAAAGTGTTTATTTTTTTAAAGTTGCAAACGAGAAATTTCACATATCACATGTCCCCCCTCCCCCCAAAAACAAAAAAAAATCGAAAAGACTACTGATTTTTGCCCTGATTTAAGCTTTCCACTCAAAAATACCTCAGCGAAAGGATTAAGCTGAAATATTTCTATTGTACAAACAAAAATTTGAAATTTTTCTAATTTCGTATGGAAACAAATACGAAAATCCAGCCGATGTTGTATATTGAAATATAAGCAAATCAAAATCAGAAATCAAAATCACCCATTTTCTCGAATAAGACATTTCTGTAGCCAAAACAAGGTATGAATGAAATCTATTGAGTGTCTGTCTAATCTATTGAATTAATAGTAATATGACACACACTATTTGGGGTCTCAAAATCTCTCGTTGGATACACATTTTAAGCGCGCCCAGAAAATATTCCAGGTCTTTTCTGGCAATTATGCAAGAGTTGTTTTTAATTTCAAAATCAGGATATCCCTATTTTTTACATTGGACAGTTCAAAATAGGGGATGATTCGATAAAACAGGGATTGGTTGGCAGGTATGCATTACCAATACAGGATTTAATCTGCAAAAAACTCATTTTTTTTTTACAAAATTGGGGTGTGTCTTTAAAAAATGTTACACAATTTGTGTCAAATTCAAAAGCCACTTAGTGAAGAATTTAGTACACAAGGCTTGTAATTATTTCATAATTTTAGATTATTTTAGAATTTTTTGAGGATACAAATTTCCATTTGATTAGTTGTAGAACACCACTGGGAACATTTGAAAGTTTAAAAAAAAAAAAAAAAAAAAAAAAAAGCTATATTTTGAACTTGCCTGCTATCGTTATCATCACCAAAGAAATCACACACATTTCGGTTTCATGACAGAAAGAAAGAAGAGAAAAATAGACACCACCACCTTATATGGGGTAAAAGCCGCCAAAAGTTGAGGTGCGGGTGAGGGATGGTGGTTGAAGCCTGTTCAAGCCTCCTAATACCTGGGATATAGCTACGCCGGTCTGGTGGCGGTCAGCAATAAACCGGCACTGCTCATATCGAACGACACAGAATTTTTATAACTCTGGATTCATGAAAGAGTGGGGTCTTCTAATTTGAATTTTAAGAGGCTTAGTTTGATGCTAAAAGGCCATTTAGGAGAATGAATAGACTTTTGGCACATCTCTTTTAGTCGTTTTGGCCACAGACTTACAACAAAATTTGATAAGAAAAGCCTAAATAAAGCCTTGTGGGCATTCCCATGTAGGCCTAAATGTCGAGATGTGCACAGCCAGCACAACATGGATTTGTTTTTTGCTTGGTTTTAGACATGATGAGTGACGAAAATCCTGAAAATTGAGATCCATAGTCCATTTCGTTTTGCCACTAGAGCGACTGGAAATTTAGTGGTTCGCCATCAAAAGTGCCACCCGCCGGTGATATAGGGCCCTT
The DNA here is from genome assembly GCA_023653785.1 of Ophioderma brevispina. NCBI lineage: Eukaryota > Metazoa > Echinodermata > Ophiuroidea > Amphilepidida > Ophiodermatidae > Ophioderma > Ophioderma brevispina. The sequence continues at coordinate 147,602 of JAMKCH010001557.1, forward strand.
TTTTTTTTAAATTTGGCGGATATGGACAATTGGATGCTTAAAAATATGAAAGGATGTGTAAACTCTTGCCCTAAATGTGGGAGAAATGTTCAAACTTTATCATAGTTTTTTTTGAAAAATAGTAAACTTGCGACACCCCCTGTCGCAAGATGGCAGTCTTGAAAACATGACCTTGATGACTTTGACTTGGTCCCATGACCTTGACACCAACCACAATGAAAGGAACCCCTTATTGTACCTTACCCCAGTTGGTTAAACGGACTTCAACTTTTAGAAGGAGACACAAAAAACGAAAACCCCTAACAAAACCAAACTAAAACACACACATACATACCGGTACACATTATTCATACATACATAGACATGCACCCTCGCCGCATCCCCAGCTGCTTTTTAAGCCAGAGGGGATAAAAAAGGTTCTTTTTGTTATCCAAAATAAATTTTCTAAGGAAAAGAGTCCACAAAATTAAGGTTGGTAATCATTGTGCACAACAATAAACCTTTTCAGGGATAAATAAAAGCCTCAGTCAGGCTCAGGTAAACAATTCAAACCACATCTTTTGATGGTCACTGTTGAAAACTAGCTTGCTTAGTATTCAGTGCACAGAATGTAAAGGAGGTTTAAGGCCCAAAAATCTATCAGCCACATGAATTTAACCCCCAAAAGACTACCAGTTGTTTTTCATCATCAATGGAGTATGCCTTGTGAAAAAGCCAGATTTATTCCGACAAATGTACAACTACTGTACAGCACCATGGAAGCTGCCATTTTTTCCCTTATACTAATTTAACAAATGCCAAATGCCAATATGGATCAAAAGCCAGTGAAATATATCAAAATGACTTCAGTTCAATCTCACAATATGAATCTTTCTTAACTCCAGTGAGCACACACAAAGGATACGAGCAACATTCAAGGCTTGTGGTTAATTAAACGATAGCGTCAAAAATAAAATGGCAACTTCCTTATAAATATCATTACGCTATGAAAATTTAAAGGCACTAACAGTGAGTTGCTAAATCAGAAAGTAGAAAAAATCATCAAAATCAGGTTTGGCACGACTGTAACAAACTTATAGCTATCGCCCGGAGCTATCGTAATGTTCATACCCTTCAAGTACCAAGTCTGAAATGCAACCCTAAGAAGGATTAGATCGGATATTTTCAGTCATTTGTTAGGTTACAGAAGCAAGGGCTTCTACAACACATAAATGATGGAGATCACATCTTGAAAAATGCCTGTTTTCTTGACTTTTCTTGTAAATTTTTCAGTTCCAAAATATAAGTTATGTGAATTACACTGACTTGTCTTTCAGATTTAAGTATTTCATGCAAAATTCAATATTTTGACTTTTTGAGTGATGAATCACTGATAGTGGCTGTAAGCATGTAAAAAGAAAAAAAGAATACTCAATGACCATGAAAACATTTGGTCAGTCAATCGGGATATTTACATGATGGGCCGATCTATAGACTAAAGCCAATAGAATATGGCTGACATAAAAAGTATCTTATTTTAATGTAGCAATAATACACCTGTTATTGTCAAGAACCCAACCCCACAATCTGGTTAGTGAAATCCATTAATTCTGAAACCCAACAAAATATTGTTATGCTAATTTAGAGGTGGGCTTCTAAGAGTCTGTTTCAGATCATTTTGAAAACAGTGGTAAATGGATGACTTTCGGACACTGACTCAATTTTTGAAGATATAAAACAAATAAAGTGGAAAAACCAGGGTGCCATGACACAAAAAGTCCATAAATGGGACTGTCAAATTGTAAAATTTTGTTCACAACTAACTCACTTTTTTGTGTTCAATTTAATTTTGATGGCAATACCTGTTTTGGATATTAGAAATCATTTATGCAAAACTTTTCATTTTACCATAGCCTTAACCTGTGAATTCAGTTTTAGCTAAAATTTCAGCTGTGAGGACACGCACCTAATGAAAAATGTTGATTTTGACATTCCAAAAATGCTTTTATTTTAGCCACTTGGGTAAAAATTTGACTCGATTTGTGTTTGCTTTATTGGAACTGCAGGCCTTTTAATGAAATAAACAATACCCACTCCCATTGAAATCCACAAATAAAAGTTCAATGACCCCTGTACATGGGTATTTTCATCGATGTTTAAAATGATGCCATGGAAAAATGTAAATTGTTTAAGAGCTGAATCTTCAGGAAATGATGATTCAACAATTCTGATGATGGTCCACCTATTGAAATTTTAAGCTTTTCACTGGATGTGAATGTACATTTTGGCGAAGCGCCATCGCAGACCAAATTTGAAATATCAAGAACACAAACAGACATGATGCAATGAAAGTTGCCACATGATTTCACTATGTTGCCAAACATTGGTATTGCCACCAAAATGATGGTAATTAAACATTTAATCTTATTGAGATAGTCAAAAATATGATTTCTTGAGAATTTGGTGGCCATTTTGGATTTTTCTTTCAGGTCATCCTGGTTTTCACACTTTTTTTCAATGTTCTCTTGCTTCAAAATGGATTCAGCAATCATTAAAGTCATGAATTTATCGTTGTCCCAATGATCCAAAACTATGACCCAATTATGACCCTCTATAGCCCACCTCAACAGTTCTAAGTTCTCTGTTTTCATCTAGTCAGATATCATGGAATTCAGACCATTGTTTATAGCTACGCCGTTGCGGTTTCCAGCACAGAATCAATTTGACCGTACAGTTTTAAAAAAAATTTGAGGACACAAATTAGTTGATGTGACATGGAATAAACCAGTTAAATTGTGCACTAAACATGAACCCGGATACATCAGATTTAGGGTTAATCTTCTTCACAAATATTCTCGTCCTGATGAAAGTCTTCAAACACAGTCCATATCAGATCCATCATCACTTCCCTCATCATCAATGAAATCCTCATCACTCTCATCTCCAACTGAGCCATACTCTTCATCTTCGCTAGCTTCAATCACTATAATCCTCAGTCTGCAAGACAAGACCATCAAGTATTCTTCTAGAGCTCCAATCTCGTCTGGGACAACATTTGGAGGTTCCAAATTCTCACACACTCATGGTTGCACTTGGGCAATCCATTGTGCACAGCGTCTCTCTTTTTTTTGCAGCCACACTTCGAGTTCCACACCTGTACCTTTACAGCTACAACATTGCCTGATCTAAGAAGACGGACTTGTTCTTGACATGGGCAATGTTTTCAGGTGTGTCCCAAACCACAGAAACATTGCCATCATTTACAGACCAGCCATACTGACCTACGGGTGGCATTACCATTTCCTTATTGGTGGCTTGTGCCCACACTTGTGCAAGCCAGCAAGCTCTTAACCAATGAATCGTAAGGCCTCAATAGTAGGCATCCACTCGGCTTCACTTGAAATCCTATGGAAAATGGTCTGCTTTATTGTGTCAAGGAACCTTGTGTGAATACTTAATTGGTCATCTCTCTCACTAGTTTGTTCAACAATAGAGGCAAAAAGATCCTTTGGAGATGAGGCAGAAAAGGCACTCAAATGACCTCTGAAGTATACACACCCAACAAGCCGATAAAATGAAAGCAGGCCTTGGTCAAGGTTGTTGGGCTGAAACTGTGCAAGGTTTCCTGGAAACTGTGTACCGGAAATAAAACCACAATCACTCGCAAAACACTCCAGAAACTTTCTCTTTGTGTACTTTGTGAATCCAGACACATAATCACAACCTGAGCATATAAAAAGCATCTGTATTATGGTGGGCAGAAGATGACGATTCGGCTCTCCAACTGCAAGATATGCAAGTTCATCTTGGAAGTTTTGAACAAGTGCAGATACATCACAAAATAACTCATCTCCAACCTTTGCACAGAGGTGGACATAAAGACGCTTTCCCTGTAAAATACTAACACACGGAATACCGATATTGATTACATCACGGTCTGGACTATAAACAATGACTCTCTCACACTGGGTAATAGAAGCATGGAGCCATACACGTGTATCGGCTTCCTCATGGTTACGGGTGTAGTCTAGGTTTTCTGAAGTGTTGTCTCTGGAGGCTATGAAGGCTTTGTCCCGATTGTCTCCATCAAAGGCACCGCTTACCACTACATTTTGTCCTGGTGGTAGTGAGGATGCCAATGACAGAAAATGTTGTGCTATCAGTTGGACGAGAAGACGCTTTAATTGTCTGTTTGCAAGAAAATTTACCCACTTTGTACCAACTGGGGGTAACTTTGAAGACAGTGACAAAGTGCTGTAGTCCTCAGAGGGAACCACAGTCTTACCCGAGTCACGTCTTGCTCTCTCAACATCCTTGGGGCTTATATCATGGCGGTGTGGGTCATCAAACACTACATGAACCTCAGAAGCATGAAATGTAGCAATAGGTATCTTGACCCAACGCCTGAATAAACAAGAAATGTAGTCAGAAAACGTCTTCTGAGGTTCACATGGGGCAGACTGAATCACAAACATACCATCAATGATGTAAGCTGTAGGGATGATGGCAGAAGGAAGTGTACATGAAAATGAATCTGGATGCCTAGATTGGTAAAGCTTAGTGATCATGGCCTTGTTAGGCTTATTAGGGATGCCATCGGGACTGCAAAGGGCACGCGGAAGTGACAAAACTTGGTGGTATTCAGACACAGGTTGTTTAGTTTTCCTGGAGTGAGCCAACTGACGCCTAAGACATTGTATCTGCAATTTTTGATCTGTTAGCTCTTTTCTCTGTCGGTGCACTGTGACCTTCTTCTTCTGAAACATTTGGATGTTCAATTTTTTCCTTTTCTGAAGTTGAGTGCCAGGTTCCCTTAGGACTACACATTGCAAATAATTAATAAAGGCTGTCTCTCCTTGATCATAAAATGACAGAAGATTAGCTGAGACAGTTGGAGTTGCCACATCATCTGAGAACAAATGTCTTACCTGATCTGGAGTACCTGTGGACGGAAGGTTTGATTTACCAAGTTCATGAACATAGCCCCGAACAATTTTCTCACGCTCTTCAAATGATGCAGTAGTACTACTAATAGGCCTATGTATACTTACCTGTTCCTTCAGATTTTCCAGTGCAGCAGATCTATGTGGAAGGTACTGAACCAACTTGGCAAGATTGGAAGCAGAAGTTGTTGTCATGGCAGACTTTATGTTACGATTTATAACCTTCTCATGGGCCTCATCAAATGCTACTGCTGCAAGGGACTTACCTGCAAGACTGGCTACAAACCCACCTTTATGGAACTCCTGAATGATGTCGGCAGGAAAGTTACCTCTTATGTCAGCAAGATGGTGAGAAATTATGCGAAGATAATTTGTCCTGTCCAGTGCATGAAAGATGGGCGCAAGCATACGTATTGATGCATTTCTGAGGATAAAATCTCTGCTCCTGATGGCAAGATAGAGAGTAACGTAGGCCATCATATCTCTGTGTACAAAGTTATTCCACAAAGCAAAGGTTCCATCCTTGGCACTCTGATCCTGGCAAAATTGAAAAAAAGAGTACTTACCTGTTGAATTGAGGTTGAAGGCTTGTCCATTTCACTGGTCATCAGACTGAAGTTACCTTCTGTACCTAAATCACCACAGAAAAAACTAGAAAGTGACAAGTTACTTACCTCAGAAAATCTACTAAGTTGCTCCCGATATAGGGCTTCCCAACTCTCTAAAAGAAATGAATGGGTCTTGTCAAAATCACTTGTTTTTTCAACAACTTTGTGTGTTGCCCCATGATGGTATAACTTGAGCAATGTACGAAGACCACTATCTAAAAAAACCTTAAACAGAGGTATATGGGCATTTTTCAGTAAGTGCCACTCTCCTAGATAAGGAAGCACCCATCCCAGATCATCGGTATATTCCCTCTGTAGGTTGATGAGAATGTCGTAAGTTTTACCATCTCCAGCTACAACCAACTTTTCAGCACCTTGGCCAATGTTGTGCTTCTCTTTTAACAAGGTGAGAACCTCAAGAAGAGTTGCCTTGCTATCTGCTGGCTTTGATAGCAAGGCAGTAAAGTGGACATTTGACATCTCTTGTGAGGATGGCAAAACTAACCTGAAGCTTTCTATCAGGCCAGGTAGGAATATATCCGGATGTTTGTCAGTAGTCACAGTCTTGTTGAGCATATACACAAATATTTTGTGTTTCATATCTGTGAGACGTTCCTGTTCAGTTGCAGAAATGTGGAAATCGTCAATGCATAACCTGAACCTGCGAGAAGTAGGACGTGACTGAGAGAATGCTACCGGGTCACAATAGTAGGATTGCAGGAAATCAGTGCTGAGAGTACGTTCACGTCTCTCATTCTTACCTGATTGAGGGGCACTTGGACTCGAGGGAATGTTTGCTGCGAAAGAAAAACTGGATGAATCAGGCAAAGGTTCCACTGCCTGTACAGAGGTACCATGAAAGCCTCTGCCTTCATGTGTAGACTTCACAGATGCATATGTAACGTTTTTGTCGATGTTGTCCACAGAAGCAATGGCAAATGTAGAAGAAAGGGTTTTCTTCTTTGCAAACATTTCTTTCTTGGCAGCCCATACCTGGTATCGTTCAAGGACACTTTTTGAAGTTGTCATTCCAAATCGTGACAGGATTGTGAGACATGCTGTAGATGATCTTGTGAATTTGTCCACAACATCAGACAGCAGCATATGAATTGGGAAATTACATTCACGGTTGCAGCACGAAAGAAAACATGAAACTATATACACTCTCCTCAAGAACTTTGTTCTATTCAGTTGACTAGAGTTGTACAACTGTTCAAAAAAATGTTCAGACCAATTGAAGGTGTGATTTGAGTTGGCCTGATGAGCATCAAACAGTTTGCGTTCATTCTCACCAAGGGACAACTTCAAAACAAAATTCCACAATTCTGGTGGAAAAGCCACTGCTTGGTCATCAAATGAGGGGGAGGCGGTTAGTTATTGTCTTAGACTTACTTGTACCTACATTTCTGGCTGCAAAGTCAACAATTTTCTTGTTGAGATAGTCTGACACTTTGGACATTTCAAGATGCATATGTGATTGCGAAGATGTGGCAGGAAGTGTAGGTGGGGATTCTCTTCGTAGTGACTCTGCATGGTCACTTCTCTGATTTTGAAACCTAAAATAACAGTCGATGAAGCATGGACTCTACATTGCTACCACATCGTCGAACCATTGTACCAAAGCGCTGACCATCAGGAATAGAAGACATAATAACACATGCACCAACACATTCAATTATTCTCTTTTTGAGCCATTCCTGGTTACATAACAAAGTATTAACATCAATATTTGAAGATTCATCAAAAGTAGCAAAAATCTGTTTGAATACATCAACATATTTAGAGTATAAAGAATTCAACAATACGGCTTCATCCTGTAGTAAGACATGACGAAGAAAAGAAAGAAAAGAAGAAAGAAACAGAAAGAAAGAAGAAGAAGAAACAAACATGGTTTGAGCCAAGCTATACAACATCGCAGAAGAAAATATATCTAAACATTGTACATTCTCAAAAAATGGTAACAATTCTAAATAAATTATTTTGGCTTGTACTCTTTTCATGGGCATAAACTGAGGGCTATGTAGAAATCTATCTACATGACGCCGAACATCTACACAAATAATCACTACAGTGATGAATGTTGTACTTTCCCATGAATGCAACTGGAAACATATTTGCAGCTTTTCAGTAATTCGGGGAAGAAAATTTGGTAAGTTCTGCGTAGGAGTTATTGGAATTAGAATTACCTTCACACCTTGCCAAGCTACCTTTGTGAATAGTCTTAACAAATGCACAATAATGTGTATATGACAAAGCTGCACATGATTTTCAACAATGATTTAAAGTTGAGAGCATTCTCCACTTTTTTTTCCTTGAAATACCACTTTCATGGTAGGTACAGTTTTCCATCATTTCCAGACAAGCACCCTGGCATGCAACAATGTTTGTCATTTTCCTTTTTTTACCCCTAGGTTAATCATAATCAGGTCTTGATAATTTAGTGGCAAGACTTACATATGCCAAATCAGTTGGGCCAAATCCCAACCGTTGCAAATTATTAACAGAGTAATATGATGATTAGGCAATCCTTCACTTTGGGCTATGTGCCAATACCGTGGCGGCGATTGCTCTTTATGACCACACAGGCAAAGGACCACGTGGTTTGCCAGTGTGCTCTGACATGAATTTATAGGTGCCATTGCAATTCTTACCTTCAGACCTTCAGTGAATTGATACCCATGATGTGAATCACCACCAATCTAGGGATATTTATTGTAGGTTAATGACAAAATAATAAATTTAAAATCAGTATCTTTTAGACATGCATGCTAATGTCCGTATACACACACGCACACACACACACACACCACACCATACAACAATGGGCATACATATACGGACATAAGCACTATTGCAAAATGCCCACCTACTGCTTTTCAAGGCAAGGGGGAAACAAAAGGCGATTTTATTGGCTAAATTTCAATAGCAAACATAGGCTGAATTTAAGGGAATAACCCGATTTAAATCTATAAATTTTTGCCATTTTGAGTTGAGAATGGCCTTTACCCCAAAACAAACGTCTGTAAAGTTTTGCGCCTCCGATATTCACACCTGTTTTGCAGTGTTTGAAGTGAGAGAGCTAAAATCGTGTGAAAGTAATATTGGTCGACCAAAATGGGGCATATATATTTGCTCACAACATCCATAACCAAACATTCTTTAGCCCTACGATTCAACCACGGTAAATTGAGAACATATTTTAGCTGTCTTCTGATACAAAGATTTTTATTTTGGTTACAAATCCTGGGTCCATGGGAACAAGGCTACTAGCGATCAGACCATGGACCATAATATTTGCGCCTATAATTAGAAATTTCACAAGTTTTGATAGTAGTATAGTAAGCTTAACATTATGCAAACCGGAATTTTTCACTTTTTAGGGAACCTTGTTATGATGAAATCTCTTTGCACCTTTAGAGGCCAGGAGCAAGGACACCATGAGCCCAATGGGCTATTAGGCAAAGAAGGTTCGAAATTGCCCCAGAATTACCATTGATTAAAGGTCCATGAAACCCATGGTCTCTGTGTCTCCTATACTTCGAGACCTGGTGAATACCTGGTTGAACAACACAAAATACTAAGAAACATTTACAAGCATGTGCAAGTGCAGCAAATGCTGTATAATGAGCGTGACTTCAACACTAACATGCAATTTTGATTGAAACGTGGCAGGAACCAAAAAAAGAAATTTCGCATCATGTTTAACCTTATCATGTCTGACTAACACTTTTCTTAGAGGCACTAGAGACACCTTATAACAAAGGCATGGACATTTCAATCTCCCGAAAACTGTTTGCCTCTACGTGCCTGTGAGGTAAGTTTCACTCGGAAAAGAGAAAAAAAATGCATCCAAGTGCCAGCTATAATGCAAAAAAACTCTGGAAAGACTTATCTCACAATGCAGAACAAGGGGAAAAGGAAAAAGGTCTAAAACCATGATGGCCATAGGCCTATGGCATGCAGTAGCATAAACAGACTTGCCCATGGAAAGGGGAGGGGAGAGAAGAGAAGGAGAAGAGAAGGGGTTCTGGGCAGTTACTGAGGGGGGAATTTGGGGTCATTCTCATAGACCACTGTACAAACACTCAGTTCATTGGGGGCAAGTGGGGTGGGCAAGGGTTTGGTTCTGAGCAGGGGCCATCTCTCTGTGGGTATAACACAAGGCCTAAGTGCACACCCCTAAAAACTAATGGCAAGTGAGTAGTACCAGTTGGGCAATTACCCCTTAGGAGAATTGAAAAAAGGTAAGTGTTTTCTTGGTGCCTGCTAGAAGTTATTCTGGGGACAAACAAACACTAGTTCCTTAAACCAGTCCGAGAGGCACTTAAAGGCAACCATGATCATTTGAGTGCTGATAAATTTCTCCTGGGCATTCAAAAATGAGACCTGAATACTGATAAGTGCCTGATGGGCAATTCCAAAAAAAAATTGTAATTCTATAAAAGTGCACAATTTTAGTTTTTTTCATATAATGTAATTGGGTGTTTAATAAAATTTGAGCAGGCAGTCATTAGCTTACGTGCCAAATATGAATGTCTGTACTATCAGTATTCACATGTTTACATTCCTGCACATGTAACTTTCACACTGTGCTGGGAAATTTTCAAAGTGCATGTAATTCTAAAATTGTAATTCAAAGTCTGCTCAGAGTGAAAATGATTTCACTCAAAAAGAGTGGAATTCTACTCTAAAAGAGTGATATCTTGAGCACCAATTCCTAGGGGTGAGGAGGACCAGTTTGGAGCCATCGCACTGCTTATGTGGTGCGGAGGTGGGTGCAGGAGGGGGTTCCCCCTGCAGGTAAAGCAATGTTCGCTTCCCAAAACACATTTCCCTATGCAAATTTGATAGAAGCAATTTTATATTTCTGAGTGGTTCAATTTTTAATGCTTAGGTACATCAATGGTTTTAAAAAGTAAATTAATGGGTTACGTTTTGTTTGAATGAATCATCTAAGCAGCCCGAGGGTAGGTGTAGGAGGGGGTATCTATCTCGCACACCTAGCACGGAACCCTTGAAAACACATCTTCTTATGTAGTGGTCACAGTTTGTAAAGTAAATTTGACAGAAACAATTTGAAATTGGTTCACAAACAACCATTTTACGAAGCAAAATCTTAATAGTTTTTATTTTCATCTGGTATGGTGGCTGCGCGCCGCGCATGGTCTGTGCTCAATTTACTTGGGTGGACACATGCACAGATGCATGTGGATTTTCTTCTGTGCATGTAGCTCTGAAAACCTACATGCACACTGTCCTACATGCACACTGTGCATGTAGGACAGAACCAAAATTAGTCAATTTTAGCTCCTGGGACACAAAGCAATTTACCAAATAGATTGTGTTCTAGTTAAGAAATAAAGGGCTTGCAGTGTCATTTATGGGCGAATAATGTGTCCGAGGTCAGAAAAACTAAATAATGGGCAAGGTGCAGCCGAGCCCATTATTTGAAAGTTTTTCTGGCCGAGGATACATTATGAGCCCATAAATGACACTGCAAACCCTTTATTTCTATTCTATTACCTAAAACAGCTTCATTTAATAATTATTGCAGAATAATGGGCAGTAAACTGACCAATCAGAATGCTGCATTTTCAATACTGGGCAGCAGAGGTAATAGAATTGATATTTTGATGATATTGACATAGCAGTACAACTGAGTTAAATTTTATTGTTAATATGTGTGCATGCAACTTTGATTTTGTGCATGTAAATTTTTTGTTCCATATGCACAAGTGCATGTAAAATGTTGTAAATCGAGCACTGCGCATGGTGCAGCATAAGCCAATGTGGGTACTTGGTGCAGGAATTTGCATGGTTTGGAGCAATGCATACTTCTATTGACAAAAAAGCCACAGTAAAAATGTGTGGAGCATTTTCAAAAATTTTAGGAAAATTATACACCTAAGGCTAAAAATAAAATTGACATTTAAATTAGCAAACAAAGATGTTGTTTTTAGCCTCTGCCGTGTATCTATTGTGTCGTACCACACAGATGACAAAATTTAGTAGAACAACAAGGGTAGAATTTCGTAAAGAGCTGCATGAGTCCAAGTGGAGTCTCGCAATATATTTTTGCATGACTCCATGGACTTGCACAAATTTCTTGTAGTAGGCTCCTACAGTTTTGCAGGAGTCCCAAAACTGGCTTAAAATCGTTCTAGTAAATGGTCATTACCAATCACTGCATCAGTCACAAACTTAGAATTTTGAGTGATGTGAGTTGAATATCCTCGCATGTTCGATGCTTCTATGCGAGTCCACATGGACTTTGCGCGGGTAGTAAATAGGCTTTACCGATTCCTAAAAAAACTACCGTTTTGGTATTTCAAGCCAGAGGGGGCAACTTGCCTCCCCAGTTGGTACGTAGGCCTACATTGCCCGTTAACTATTGTGACATCTTCCCAGCTTCCTTTAAGCATCCTCAGTGAAAAAAGTTAATTCGATCTGGAAGCTTAAGTCTTTGCAAGTGCAGTCGACTGGCGAGAAACTAATTTACATATCAACGTCCATCGTCGAATTTTTCTGCAATGCAGGCCCACCCAAACTTACACTCTCTTGGTCTCTATCCGCCAACTGGTGCAGTTTCTCGATCAAGTTGTGGTGGCAGAATACTAAATTATCCGTACTTAGCAATGTCCATGAATAATGTTGATCTGAATTAGAAGCTAAATATTTGCACTTTGATAACTGTAGACTGTGATATATGATTAAAGTGACAGGAGGAGATATTTTTAGGATACAAATTTCGGAAAGACTTCCATATGTACCCCCCTCGTATATATTTACATGATACAAAATTTATTTTAATCTTGGCCTTGTTTGATCAAAAACGGAATAAACAGCTAAAATAATAACATTTTATGTTGCATGTAAATATATGAGAGGGGGGTACATATGGAAGTCTTGCCCAAAAGGAAACCGCAAACCTTGTTTTGAACTTGCCTGCTATCGTAATCGTTCCCCATAGAAAACCATGCTTTGACTTTCTGTCGTGCACGACAGAAACTACTAAATCATCATCTTATTACATAGACGGCGTATTCGGCTTATTCACATCAGGTGTGATCTAATACATTGGTAAGCATTCCAAATATGTAAAGAACCGGGGTTCGAGAAAAATCGGGGCGCTTCTTTCTAGAAATCTCCTCATGTCTCTTTAAGTTGACCGCCGAGAAACTAATTATCATTTACACATCAAAGTACACCATCACTTTTCTGCAATGCAGGCCCATCCAAATTTCCAATAGGCTGGGTCCGAGTCTCTATCCGTTCACAATTTACATGATTGATATAGTTTCTCGTTGAAAAGGAGCATATGATAATGCAATTACAAAGACTCATTTTAACAGAATTAAAATTTTATTTTAACCGAACAGTAAGCAACTACATTTTGTGATTTAAATCTTGATCACTAATAATGGGAAAATTGAACTCTACTTACATACATGTATATACATATGTTTGAGTACACTGACCGACATTCTGCATAGCCATAACCTGAGCAGGACGATTTAGTGTTCTGCCACCACATCCGTCAACATGCAGCTTCGGTTGAGGCAGAAACATTTTGTATTGTGGCATTTGTGCCACCACCCTATGAATTTGGCAGCCTCAACAGCAGGGGTAGAATTTCGTATCGGAGTGTGAGAATTGGTCTTGATTCTCAAAAATTAATTTTGCGGGAATCATCTAATTCACTACTGTGTTAAGTTGTAAAGTTTGCGAGAATCAACATCGATTCACACAACTCATTTTACGAGAATCTTTGCGAGAATCGATTCTCGCCGAAATTCTAGGCCTGCAACAGAATAAACTGCATGTTGATGTATGGCAAGCTAATAAAGGCCATAACGTATTGCTGCAACGCGTTGCGAGAAAGTAGCAACGCGTTGCGACATTTCGGCAACGCGTTGCAACGTCGGCCAATCAAAATCATGAATTTCTGTGACGTATTTCAAAAAATAGACCCACAACGCGTTGCTAGATACTTTGCAACGCGTTGCAAACCTTCACAACGCGTTGCGAGCTTCACAACGCGTTGCAAGCTTCACAACGCGTTGCTTAGGTCCACAAGCCATAAGGGTCATAACGTATTGCCGCAACGCGTTGTGAGAAAGTCACAACGCGTTGCGACATTTCGGCAACGCGTTGCGACATTTCGGCAACGCGTTGCGGTGTCGGCCAATCAAAATCATGAATTTCTGTGACGTATTTCAAAAATATAAATCTCACAACGCGTTGCGACCTTCGCAACGCGTTGCAAACATTCACAACGCGTTGCGGCAATACGTTATGACCCTTATTGCATTCACAATGCGTTGTGAAGTTTACAACGTGTTGTGAAGCTCACAACGCGTTGTGAATGCTTGCAACGCGTTGTGAAGGCCATAAGGGTCATAACGTATTGCCGCAACGCGTTGTGGATCTATTTTTTGAAATATGTCACAGAAATGTATGATTTTGATTGGCCGACACTGCAACGCGTTGCCGAAATGTCGCAACGCGTTGCCAAAATGTCGCAACGCGTTGCTACTTTCTCACAACGCGTTGCGGCAATACGTCACAGAAATTCGTCATTCTAATTGGCCGACGCCGCAACGCGTTGCTACTTTCTTGCAACGCGTTGCCGAAATATCGCAACGCGTTGCTGAAATGTCGCAACACGTTGCGGCAATACGTTATATCAGTTACACACTATTTTGGCATGACTCCTCCATTGATTAAGTTAATGGCATTATGATAATTGTACATAAGGAGGAGTCATGCTCAGCAGGACTAGAGTCCCCCCAGACTCAGAGAGCCTGACATGGTGCATGGCAAATCCATGACATGGAGTTAAAATTAACAGCTTATTACTAAACATGGCCTTGGCTATAAACATGA